>JAPYZF010000003.1:600000-852796 GCA_030523045.1 Meteorus cinctellus | reverse complement strand
ATATATTTTATGTCGATATCATTTCTCGAGGGATCGTACTACTGTGGCAATCTGAGCGATAATAGGAAACTTGAGTTTTTGTCGCAAAGCATAACTGAAAATGCGATTCGATGAATTTTGACTTGGTGCTTGACGCATATGTTGAAAGCCACATTTTTCATATTATTTGTAAACGTATTCAATTGGTGTCTGATTCCACAAGACAAGTTCGTCTGAGACGAAACTATAAATTCTATTCTATGGCTTTCGATTTTTTTTTCCGTTATCTTTCTTTTCCAAAAATTACTTCTGAATCAAATCTTCATGAATATAACAACTCCCATGTTACATTATATTCAAATTGCACAGATGAGTGGTCGGAAAATAATTTTTTCAAACCCAGACAACCCAAATTCTCCTTAAAATACCGATGAAACACATTCCGAACGGTTACAATAATAAATCAAGACATTCATACAGTAATAAAATTACATATATTTTCAATTCAAACACAACGAGGAAAGCGAGAGAGAAAAGCGAGAAAAGCGAGAGGAAAAATGTGAGAAGAATATATATTGAGGTACAATTCCATTTCAATCAATATAATATTCCTACTCATCCAGACTAAGGAAAAAAGTCCGACGTTATTGACTAGCTCTATATTTTTTTCCATATCGTATACCTACGAGGGAGCAACCAAGACCATACAGTTTTATTTTCATTTGTCACGATCCTCCGATTACTAAACAACGGAGTTCATATACGCCCGCCGATTAAATGTATCCATATCTACATAGCATGCAAAAGCACTTTAAACTAAAATTCCGTTATAAACACATCTGAATCTTACGTTAATAAATTTGAATGCACATCGCAGACTTTCTGCACTTGTAAAGAAAAATATCAGTGATTTTATAATGTTGCATAAATTTTCTGGTGTTCATGAATGCAAAGAAAATAGTGCGTCAGTTAAAATGACATCGCAGATCAGCCAAGTCAGTGTGATAAAACGAAAACAAAATATCTTGGGCATGCGTGAAGGTTTTCCAACGCAAAAGGTATTTATATTTATTTACATGTATATTTACTATCGTTTGCTTTTATTTTGTGAAGCTGAACGAGTGATATTAGTTTGATTTATCTATCCGCGCGCTCACAATGACGAATAGCCAAGAGGCAGAAGGTATAAAATTATTAAATTTCACATTGTAAAATTTTTTTTTTTCTCAATTTTTCGGAACAATTGATGTTAATAAATTGTTGAAATGTGATTTCAATAAAGTTACAAAGTTTTGTGATTGATTTAGACTTATCAAAATCGAGTGTGCTTCAATATTTCCGTCACTTTTTTCGAATAAATTGTCAAATTCAATCTACTACATTCGAAAATTACAGAAAAAAAAATCTTATTAATTATCAAAATTAAATTGAAGACAATTAAAACGCGTTGACGTTATCAAAATCCATTTTATCGTGCGAATCCATGAGAAATCATAATTTTTAATTCGTATTATCATTTCAATTTCTATTTTTCTGTCGAATTATTAATTTATAATCTAATTAATCAGATCACGAATGGGCAATAAGAGAAATCCGATTGGGAATGCAAATTTGTGGAGTATATTTCAACAATCGTCTACCAAAATGGCAACAATTACTGATAACATTACGAGCAACACTTATAGTATTTATTGTCTTCTATTTGATTGTTTTTCCTGCGATAGTTGCGATGGTAAAAGTTTGGGGACAGTTGACACTTTTGACTGACAATTTGATAGTTTTTATCCCATATACATTGGCTATAAGTCATTTTATCACAATGTGGTATAGCAAAGAAGGTGAGTTGAGATACAAAAAAAATAGTCAATACAAATTTAAGAAATTCCAATTAAACATCTTCAATTTGTTTTATTATGGAGATATAATTGAACTGTTCCAAAATATCAAAGAGAACTGGAATGCGCCTAAAACTGCTGTTGAACGTGAAATAATGATAAAAAATGCAAAAATTGCAAAGATCATTGTACGTTTTACATATATTTTTGTGCTATGGGTTATTGCCATACACAATTTACCATTTTGGTTATTTGATATTGTGCCACGTACCCATACTAATTTAACTGATGGTGATCAACCACTCATTGCGCAAACAGTTTATATTCATGATATGAATAATGACTTGAATGTTCGTCTCACTGCAATAGGTCAAACCGTATGCAGTTTTACGGTAGGAATAAGTTATTCTACTGCTGGTTGTATATTTTTTACATTCATACTTCATGCGTGTGGACAACTTCAAGTTCTAGAAATGCAATTAGAAAATATATTCGATGAAGATGAAACAAAAATTAATAACAAAAATATCCCGGACGTTATTGCAACAATTGTAAAACGACATCAGAGATTAATCAAGTATGTAAAAATAGGTAACAACAATTTTTAAATATTTATTTTAACATGATAAATCAACAATCAAAACTGTACGAAGGCAAGAGATACTTTTGTTTATTATTTTGATTATTATGATAATCAATCAATCTGTATCATTATAAATTTTATTCCTCTTCCTGACCATTTCAAAGTCATTGACATTATCTAATTAATTTTTTTTCAAATTAGATTTGTCGAAACCGTTGAAAAAGTATATCACTTAATGTTTCTCCAACAATTTATTGGTATCACAATAGCTTTATCAACTGAAGAATTCCTGGTGATATCTGTGAGTTTAATTCGTAGTAAATTAATCAAATATATTTTGTTCACTTTCCTTTGGCTTCATTTCTATAGATACTTGTTGGTGATGTCGAAATTTCGTCATTAGGAATGATTTTCTGTGTTTTCTATACCATTTATTGTGCATTTATGACTTTGATGTATTGTTCAGGTGGTGAATTTTTGATTGAAAATGTGAGTTTACTTCTCTCACAAATTTTGTTTTTAAAAACGGAAAATAATACATGATTAAACATTTTTTATTCTTTAGAGTACAGCGCTTTATTCAGCGGCTTATAATAGTTGTTGGTATAATTCTCAACAAACATATAGAAAGGAACTTACAATGATAATTAATCGAGCTCAAAAACCCATGTTTATTACTGCAGGCAAATTTGTTCCTATCTCATTGAATACATACGCTAGAGTGAGTACATCAATGAGAACTATAAATGAAATTATTTGTTTTGGTTAATTATATTATATTGAATTAGTTTTATTATATTTCTTAATGACATTATAAATATTCATCAGCTGATGAAAACATCGGCCAGTTATATGTCTGTATTGTTAGCAGCAAAATCTTGAGAGTAAGTTTATTTATCATGTTTAAGTATAAACAATTTGGAAAAGCAATTAATTATTAATATTCACAAATTGTGCACACTTTTTTAATGTTTATGGAACTTTTTACTTATAGACATCAAACTCTTTCGCAGTCACCATTTTGTCGGCACAATGACATTAATAATAAAATAGCAATTGTGCAGTGACTATTGATTTCCATGAATGAATAACTGTCCACTTTGAACGGGGCGTGTCGTAGCTATAGACGATCATGTTGGCAAAGTTTTGTAGGTATGAAATTTAGTTTTATTTTATGTAGAATAATAAGATTACTTCCCATTTCACTAATTTTATTTCTTATTTTCAATAAAATGCCCAAACTGATTCATCACTTTTTCAATATGTAAATGAAATATTTTGGCTTTCTGTCTTTTACTCGTCTAATTATTTTTGTGAATAATTTTTTTTTTCGCTAGTTAGTTATTAAGTTATAATTTTTTTTTGTAAACAATTAATCATTAAATATGCGACCAAAAATAAATTTCATTGATATCAATTCAAATCAGCATTTTCCAATAATTCGAACAAAAGAGAAGTTGGAACTTTATAAACTTTCTAAATATTGTTACTGTCACTTATAACCAATCACATAAACGATAATATACAACAGGTAGCTCCAATGAAGTTTGTCGCCACCCCTCAATTAGAAAACAACGAAGTTTGTGAATTTATGATAGCATGCTTGCCTTAGTGAACGATATACTATGTAATGATACTCTTCAATAATGCATATTTCATTTTCACATGACCCAATCTTCCAAACATGTTTCCCTATACTCAACACAAATTTATTCTCAACTCCTTGGTGTTCTCTATCACACAAAAATAGAAATTACATTCAAATTATATAAAAACAAACACAACAGTAAGCAAACAGAAATACCACAAGATCTTTTATTTTAAAATGCAGTCGAAATTCAGTTTTTGGAAGACAAACTAAAATTACTACTACATTCCGTTTCTGATTTATGCATATGCTCATATAAACTTCGACCATAGAGGTGATTTATTATTATTGTATTCCTGCATATTAAACATCTGTGAAACTATATACATTTCATCGATTTGTATTACAACATAAAAGAACAAGTTTAGAAGTTCCAATCGACTTCCATTCGATGAGCGGTGAACAAAACGCCCATTGTTAATGGATAAATAATAAACTACACAGCTATACCATATCTCATTGATTATTTCCAATCAAATTATATACGTACCATTGTTATCAAATGACACCTTATCGCCCATATAAAATACAATGTGTCGAATAATAAAAATTATAAAAACCTGAACATTCTATCATTTAATATCTGTCATACATTTTTTTATCAATTCCATGTTACCATTGTAATATCATAATTATCACTCAACAATATTTAAGGGAAATTTGTGGTCTATTTAAAAATATCAAAATAAATAACATTCATCCAGTCTTCTGTTTAAAGAATTTCTTCTCAATCACCGACAACGAAATTCTCAATCAAAAATTATCCAACATATTTTTAGAATAAATTACACATCAAATACTAAAAAAACAAAAAAATTAATATCAACGTCGTCAATCTTGTTTGAATAATCTCCGAAGAATTCCAAAAATTCCCGAAACACCTCCGAAAATAAACTCTACCGATAATATTCCAAACTTCTTAACCTCCAGTTGGTAATTCCAATCGACGATATCGGCCGTACATTCATCTATGGGACACAATCAGTTGTTATTATTATCATTATGAAAAAGCAGCGCCAACTACAGTCACCCAAGGGATTGGATTTACTTCGACCAATCAAATGCCGACAACACTGAATGGATGTAATATCTGGCAGCTTCAATAGAAGCCACGTCTCTTGCACGACGTATTCGTTGTCTGCATTAATCTGTCGTGCCGACACGCACACAAAAGAGGACAATTGCTAGTGGCAGAGAGATAAAACATATCACCAAATACTCACGAAAAAGCATAAAGCCGGTGTACCTTCTCATTTCGTCTTAGTCTCATTTTTATCGTCCGTTCGACGTGTTCAATTACACAGTAATAATGTTAGCGAAATACTTTATTTGCGTTTGCCTATTGGCACTCGCCGTAAATGCCGCTGAAGAAGATGTTTTGGAGTTGACCGATGATAATTTTTCTGATGAATTGGACCGTCGTGGAGATTCGCTTGTTATGTTCTATGCCCCATGGTAAGAATTTTTATCCATATTTGATATGAATAATTTATGAATATTCGTTGTACTACTTTAATCTGATTCTTTTGTTTTATTTATACCACATTCACCAAGTATTCTATCATTTTTCTGAGACGTCTCATTGTTTGATTATGACTCAATGGAGTCTGATGTTAGCACCATTTAATCGGAATTTATGCTGCATTCGATACCGTCTTTTTTATGTTGGTGATCAATCTACGATGTGCCACGTACTGTGACATATTCTATGCGTTCCAGATTATTTGAATTTGATGTGTTTAATATTGAGCCGGATTAATGGATAGAACAGATAATAATGTAACTTGATCCGAGAATTAATTTATGTAAATTAGAGCTATCGCAGCACTGAATTATCAAAGAATCAAATGTCAGTATCGAATTTATTATCGGATGAAATATGAGAAAATGTGATGATGCTCGCACATTCATTGATTTCAACACTCTCAGGGGATTTGTCAATTTTATTCCATGTATTGCTTATTACAATGGGGAATCGGCTCTAATAATGTGGCCGCATTGATGGATTAAGTGACTGATGTATTGAAATATGGGTTTCTTTTTATTCATCAGGTGTGGTCACTGCAAACGTTTGAAACCTGAGTACGCTGTAGCTGCTGGCGATTTGAAGGGCAATGATCCAGAAATCACTTTGGCTAAAGTTGATTGTACTGAAGCTGGTAAAAAAACCTGTGAAAAATATGGTGTCTCTGGTTATCCAACTTTGAAAATCTTCGCGAAAGATGAGGCAGTTAAAGAGTACAATGGTCCACGTGACGCACCTGGTATCGTCAAATACATGAAGGTAATTTCTATTATTAATACATGGAGAAGTAAGAAAATGCTCTGAAAAAATTATCGACTATTTTTGATTACCAAATGTATTTTCGGTTTAGTCTCAAGTTGGACCTGCATCTAAGGAACTGAAGGGTGAAGAATGTAAGAAAGCCTTCCTCAAAACCGACGATGTTAGCATTGTTGGGTTCTTCGAAGATGAAAACTCACCATTGGCCAAATCATTCCATAAAGTGGCGAAGAAATTACGTGAACAAGCAAGATTTGCTCACACATCCGCAAAATCACTCCTGACAAAGGAAAAATATACCGATCACATTGTTTTATATCGACCAGACATGTTGAAGAATAAATTCGAAGAAAGCGTACTGATATACAAGGGCGGTGACTCAGTTGAAGATATCAGTAACTTCATTACAGACAATTACTTCGGTCTTGTTGGTGTTCGCACACGTGATAACTCTGGTTCATTCAAGAATCCTCTTGTTGTTGCTTACTACGGCGTTGATTACGTTAAGAATGCTAAAGGTACAAACTACTGGCGAAACCGAATCATGAAGGTTGCTAAAAGTTTCAGTGAGTTCAACTTTGCAATCTCAAACAAAGACGATTTCCAACATGAATTGAATGACTTCGGTGTGGACTTTGCTAAAGGTGATAAGCCCGTTGTACTTGCCCGAGACAGCAAAGGTCAGAAATTCATCCTCACCGAAGAATTCACTGTTGAAAACTTTGAGAAATTCCTCAAGGATCTTAAAGATGGTGCTTTGGTGCCATTCTTAAAATCTGAACCAATTCCAGAAGATAATTCTGGTAATGTGAAAGTTGTCGTTGCAAAGAACTTCGATGAAATTGTCACAAACTCCGACTCCGATGTTCTCATTGAATTCTATGCACCTTGGTGTGGACATTGCAAGAAATTAGCGCCCATCTTTGATGAATTGGGTGACAAAATGGCTAATGAAAATGTTGTTATTGCCAAGTTTGATGCTACAGCTAATGATGTACCACCACAATTCGCTGTACAAGGTTTCCCAACTCTATTCTGGGTGCCGAAAAACAATAAGGACAGTCCAGTTAAATATGAAGGTGGACGAGAACTCGAGGACTTTGTCAAATATATCGCTAAAGAATCGACCGACAAGCTCAAGAGCTTTGACCGAAAGGGCAATCCCGTCAAAGCACCAAGTGATGAATTGTAAAAAAACTAAAACTAGTTTTAATCCAGATTTAACGTTTGATAATGTCCATTTCTTATTCCTAATATTTCCTGGATTGTCTCGATCCAACTGCAAACAAAACTGACACTTATTTTGATAGTCAGTGATTTCCATACAATGCCGAAATAATGCAAAACAAAAATTAAGTCAAACTTCCAATTCATTGTAACTGTAACTAGAAAAAAAAATTGAAATGGAGAACTATGATTTCGTAACACTAAGGTGTGTGTTGTAATGTTCTATGCCAACGTGTAAATATCACACGATTGATATCGAACTGATAATAGAATCCATAAAAACTCATTTTCATTCCGGCATATTTTTTTAATTGTAATAGATGTAAGAAATGATTGAATTTTGTTTACGTGAAGATGAAAATAACAATAAATTGATTTGGTACCAATTTTTAATGATTATCAAATATATTTCGAGACCTTCCCATATATGATTACTTCACCATTATTTTTTTCAATCACAAATAATTTAAAATAGTTTCACTAAGTTAGCAGGGCATTCAACGTATACAAATTAATCGGTATTATCTTATCACCAAAACTGTCCGTCATTAAAATATGCCTCAGCAAATTCTACCTATTTCCTACTCTAAACAAAGTACACAAAAAATATTTCCCTGAATTATTTTATCGTCAACAATTATCACACTACAACGACATTATTCAAATATTTCCGCCAAAAATTATCGCCGCCATGTTCATGAAAAACAGCGGAACAGAGGAAAGAGAAATTAAAAATAAAAAAAGCATTAGACAACAGCGCTCCCTCTCGTTAACAGACATAACTATACACCAAAAGTGTACACAAATGCGTATATATTTTGGGTTACAATATTTTGAGGAGACACACACACACAATTGCGTTTATGCATGGGTGAGAGTTTGTCCGACGAATTGAAACAACCACACATAGAGTGTCGTCTACTACGAAGTAAATCGCACCACATCGGACGTGGTACATTGACAAATATTTTTGCGTGTCAAATTTCCCAAGTACTTGTTTGTCGGAGGTCAAGACCTAAAAAATGACCCGTGAGTATTATAAATAAAAAAAGGAAATTATTTATTTATTTATTATTTAACAGTTTGTTATGGTAGACATTTAAAGAAAATGTGTTCTCTCATTTTTCTAGACCGGTGCGTGGAAATAATCCAATACATTTGTACATTCTTTGTATAAAATCCTAATCACATTTGTATTCACTATCGATACTCATCGTAATGAATTTATTGATAGTTGATGACTTATTTGAGATTATTGGTCAATATCAATGTTCGATGCTCGATAACATTTGAACATTTTTGATACACTATACGAAAATTTTGTTCGTCTACTGTAAATTCATGAATAACTTGATATGTAGAGAGCAAATATGGAGGAGGAAGTCTTGATGTTTACATCTAGTATGCGAGAATTCTAACAACATATAGTACAAATTTTTTACTTTCTGCCTTGTTTAGGTGGGACAACTGATTTGATATGGTCAGATAATTGGTTGATAGGATTGGTCGAGGATTGATAATCCGTACCAATATGTATTTATTCTATACTCATCAATTCATTCTTGCATTTATCCATTTTCATATTGCTCAAACGAGAAATGCACAAGGTGGATCGTTGAAAATTTCGTTTATGAATTGTCTACTTGTCTTTTGAAAGATTTTACTCAGGTTATCTGTAGCTTCGTCAATTGAAGTATGGAGAGAAGTATTTAGAACAGTTACTTAATTGTTCAGTTGGCATAGTAGACAGTGCAATAAAAGTTTTTGTGTTACGTATAGATATTTATGTTCAGAGTTTTAGGTGGGTCTAGATGAATCAAATTGATAGATAGACAATAAGATACCATTTAATGAAGAAGCTCCACTAAAGAATTTCCCATCAAATGAATGCAATTACGTCCCAGGAGCTTTTACATTAGCCACAAGAATTAATATCTCCTAATTACTTTCAAACAAATTCTAGGTGACAAGAATCTTTGGAATTTCCCGTCGCATTCGCTGTTGATGTTTATTTATAGTCACACAAATTTTTTATGTGTGCCACGTGTACTATTTCTGATTTACCGAAAATTGAAGATTCTTTTCGACCTTTTTTATCGACATTTCGAATTCATCAACACTCAATTCAATTTTCTTCTGTTCTGCAATGATTATAGACCCCAAATTTCTTCATACTGCGTTTTGGAATACTAATTTCATATTTTATAAATTTGATATTTTCTTCGTAGATTCAAAACGCTACAGCTACTGTCGAGAATTCCTATTATTCAAACTATAAATACTATCAATGATACTGTGTCGATATTTCATGACGATACTGACTTTCACATGGCCTTTTAATTCTACCGCTATCATCCGACTAAATAGAATTAAGTGAAAGGGATTATACAATGATGATTTCATGTTTACATCTATTTATCTGTTTGTTGTATTTCAGGTGGGAATCAACGTGAACTGGCGCGCGCCAAAAATATGAAAAAAAATGCGAAGAAAGCTGCAGGCGAACAGGACAGCAATAAAGGACTCACTCTCGAGCAACGCAAACAACGGTAATTTAAAATTTTGATATGAATATATATTTTGTTATAGCTAATCTAAGTTGAACGCAATCCATATACATCTCTTTAATAATTTTAGCGATGCCGATCGAATGAGGGAAAAACAAATGAAGAAAGCTGGGGATGAGCAGAATAATGCAAAGCAAGGTGCACAATGATTCATAATTATTCCAAAATTGTATCGGCATTTTTTCATTGATCAATAGTATATATTGATCGGTAATCAAAACGACAAAATAATTCAGGTTATCACGCGTCACTTCCCTGAATGTGTCTCGCGTGAGCTCATAAATTGATAAACAATTGAACTACCTGTTTAGTTTTATGAAAATAGACGAAAATTAAAAAGATTCATTTTCTGCTTTCATCAAAGATTCATATGAATTTAATAACTGATTCATATAATCATAAGTAGCCATCATAAAAATCAGTTGTAATGATTATTTAAGACTTCAATTCATGCTCATATTTAAAATAATAGTGAATTTGTATCATAAAATAACACATTAATCAACTTGCGGTGAGCATCATCATTGAACAGTTGTATCTATAGGATTTAAGAAAATAAATTATAATATCGATTGTAAATTTAAGCGAATAACGTTCTTGGCGAATGCGGAATAACAAAAGTCGTATACAACCCTCATATATTTCGTATTCGCGAGTGAATTTCCATTGTTTCTTTTCCTTATTCTTTTCAATCATCGGACTGATAATAAATTATACGATTTTTTAGAAAAATTACTTCCTGTACATTTCTATACATTCCCCATCACAGACTAAAAAAAATCAATAACGATTGCACATGTTTCCCATAATTTTATTGCACTTTCCCAAAACACAACGAGTACATTTTTATTCCAACTTATCAACTTCGAAAGATCGTATGTATGAACAATGATAACATTGTTTCCATTCATCGTATTTATGAATGTAATTCTGCAGTGAAAAAGTGAGATGAAAAAAGCATAATGACGAAATTCGGACGACAAATGTGGGAAAGAAGAAGTGCAATCCATTTGACTGCAAATTTTATTCAATGATATAAATATGTTCAACCAACACAAAATCTTATCGCAATCACTTCTCTTCTTTCTCTTAATTTTAATTTCTAATTATAGAATAAATGTCGATTTACAACTAAATATTAATCCAAATGACGGCCTTCGAAAACATCCAAATTTTTTCAGCTATATCTGCCATTGCTCCCTACTATTTTGCATTTTTCCCAGTTTAATATTCTTGTGATACCATTTTGTACTCACTCTCATCGATTGATGAAATCATACTATTATGCTGGAAGTACTTGGACTGGCTGTTGTTTGGAAGCCGCTGTAAATCGATGTCATCGTAACATTTTGGTCACCTCTCATCGTGTAGCCAAATTTTCGTCGTATACAATTTGTTTTTTTTCTTTCTCTCAATCTATTCAATTATTCATTCATTTTCTACTTTTTCCCTCTTCCGTATCTCGTTATGAACATCAGTCGTATCGCGGTTCACTTACAACAATAACAATTTATTGACCATTATATAATTTTATGCTGGGGGAGCGCGAGGATACATTCATAAATGAATATATATATATATATGTATGTATATGTATAGATGTAGGGTGGAAGTTTAAGTTGTAGAAGAAAAACAGGATATTTTGCCGTTAATAGTTTTTTGTCTTGTACTACCATCATTCTAAGAATCATTTAAGTATTGGCTATGGGTGTGTTATAGATATATTTTCGATTTAATGTAAGCGGAAGATCATGGATATCCATTTTAATTGCAATCAAATTGTAGCTGTCAATGCATATCACGAAATTGGATTCCGCTGATATGATAGACATTGATAAACTTATAATAATATAGTTTGTGTCATATTTCGAATATTGTACGTATCATTGTTATATTTTTTGTATCTCAAATTATTGCTTGCAATTGCTTTAATTCACATGATTGCGTAGTGAAATTACTAAAACCATGAAGAAAGAGGAGACAAACTGAATACTCCCTGTGAAATATTACGGTGGGCTTAAATGCTATAAAGATTCTATCTAAAGTCTACAAATTGTCACTTATAATAGTCATAGCACCATTGCTTTGTTGAAAACGCTGAATAACAAAAAATAAGACATTAAAATGAAATTAATCATCACATGTAAATAACTTGGAACAAAAACTCCCAGAATCCAATAAGAGGGGACGACGGATTTTCTGTATAGGAATGTTTTATAATGTAGAATTAATTGCAACATTGTCAACGTTGCGCATTCAACTCATAAAAAGTGAAGTGCATTTTGATGGATGCAAAAAAATTGAAACTGATCAATAACATACAAAAAACCAGAACTCTCTCGTTTTCACATCAACCAGACTCACCGACACCCTAAAGATTAAGAGAACATATCGAGCAAGATTGAGCGATGCAGTGGGCATAATGACGCGACGGATGATGATGATGGTGATGATGATGATGATGATGATTCGGCGTCGGTGTTTGAACTGATGAGGACTGAACGTAAAGCCAACTCGGAGGATTGGCCGGCCAACCAACGGTCGGCCGGGGACGTGCCGGCGACGTGACACTTGATGTTGATGAAGCAGGCGAAAAATGATTTGACACTGCGCCGCTTTTTCCTGTTACTTGGCATGACGATAGTCCACCCTCTACTCACATAACCTGTCCGAATGAGAAATAGATCGATTATTAAAAACGATCACAATGGGGAATAATCGTCATTGTGGAACAACCAATCAAAATCATCACAGAAAGGAAAAACTTCTTGATTATGATAAAGAAAAAGAATTGAATTACCTGAAGGATTTGACTAGCCTCAAAAGCCGTTCCTGGTAATAGTATAACTGGACTACTGACATGACCACTCTCGACGCAAATCATATTTGGAAATTCATCATCACCGAAATCAGGAATATCACGTGCTTTCTCTTGCCAGGGATTCCAAATGACTGTATCCGGAAAATTGTACTTTTGTACTCGCATTTTGCGTCCAGAAACCACATTCGTTATAATATGCTCCGGTTGAGTATTTTGATAAATTCTGTCAGTCCATTCGCGTACGGTGACAACATCGAGGCCTTCTTGAAATATTTGATTGTCCCTTGTCTTTATCATACCAGAAAAAAAAACATAATTATTAATAATAAAAATTCCATGAAAAGTTACAGGACTCAAAGATGGTCGCAGTTGTAAAATTTGTGCTTGATTCAAGAAAAGCATAGGTTAATTACCTTGTCAATAAAAGTGCAACCGTGAAGACCAGTTATTTGACATCGTCTAACATCAGGAACCTTGAAGTACGTATGCAAAAGTAAATTGAAACTGAATGTGTGCTCTTTACTCGGATTATAAACGCCAATATTGAAATGCAATTCTTTTTCACGCAATATTAGCCTGTATGTGAGTCGAAATGGATAATTCCACATCGAACGAGTGAATTCATTATCCATTATTGAAAATATTGCTTCGACATCGCCACTTGGCAATCGTTCCGGTGATTTTTCCACATTCCACCGCATTATTCTTGCAAATCCATGACCTGGTCCAAATGTCCATGCTCCAAATTGCGCTAAATATAAAAAACGAATTAGGAAATATATATTTATACATATATGAATACATATATACATATATATTTACGATTAAGTTAATAATCAAAAGAGATATTGAGATATCGCGTGACATGCTTCGCTTCCTCTACTTACGAAAGACAAATGGAATTCCACCTCTAATGGCCTTCTTCCCGTCGAACACCGCTTGCTTACTGAAATACGACAAGAAAACGAACGTGACTAATGTATTTCGATATATGAATAATAAAAGCAAATACTATCAATGACTTTAGGATGAATAAATATATTTATTTATTCATTCTTCTATTATGCCACTCAATCAATTTGGATCGTCAAACATTTCAATCTATCCCACTAAATTGATACTCTATCTCAATTAATTCACATTCTCAATTTCACAATCTTCTCTTTAAATTTCCAATAACTTTTCTCATCCATCTTGTTTGTTTCTTCATATATCTTTTTTTATTTTATTTCAATATATCGCTGGACCGTGAATATAGAACTGCCATTCGAATCTCATACACTATGACGAAGTAATTTACGCCAGCAACCGCAACCTGAGGCAAAAATTTCATGGCACACCGAACGTGAATTTTCTATAAGGGAAATTCAATTCATTTCTATTCATCTAACGCCAGTATCCTTCTTTTTTTTTTCTCCCTTTCATGTACCCGCCAACTTTTTTCAGCAAACTCGTGCTTCTTCCACTCAACTTCCATTCTATATAATTAAAAAATCATCTGTGCATAGTCAAGCACATGTATGAGTCTGTGTGTTAATTATTCCAACAGCGTTTGCACCAACATAAATAGATGAATGATGAATACAGTTTTTTGTTTCATTACATTCGAGGGGAAAAATGGGAGATACAGTAAAAATAAAAATATGTGAGCATTGAGAAGGATGCACGATTACCTAGAGACAATGTTACTCCAAGTTAATCCCATCGATCTTTCTCTTGCACGATCGGATCCCGCGGGATTGTTGGAGACTCAAACGACGATTGGTGAATCAAGTGCGGCATGCAGGGGGAAAAAAATGGGGTCTACTCTGATGGTGTGTGCATGTATAGAAGGGGAGAGCGATGTAGCGCGAAGCTGCAGGCGGTGGTGCGGTATAGATGGTAGAGAACGCGGCTGACGCCCAACAAAAACGATCGCCGCTGTCTGGTGTGCTTTTTGTGGGCATCGCTGTGTTTCCAACCTCCGTCTCCCCGGCACCACCTCATCAGCTCGTCTCTCTCACTCTCTGTTCACTTCTACATACAATACTCCAACCAACGCTTGTACTCCACGTTTACGCATTACGTGTATTTTACACTCTGGCAATATCACAAATTTGCCAAAACTAAAATAGATATGCCATCCTCAATCAATCACAATCCAAATGATTCCTCATAATTCTGTTAATGGCAGATGACGCGCAAAGAGCCAAAAATATGAGAAGTATTCGGTGAATGAAGATAAAAGCAAACGAAATTAAAAAAATTCTTCATGATTCACCGAATTTTTCTTCTCCATTCCTGATTTCACGGCTTCTGAGCATTCAAAGATCTATCGCACTGCCTTCTTTTGTTTTGAAACAATGAAAAGAGCGCCTTTTTACCATCATCATCATGCGTGAAAATCACGCCGGATCTACACGTCATTGAACAAACCCCGATGATGAGTATGATATACAGTGAAATCAAATTGTCCAAACTCAAATTATACCCAATCAAGAACGATCGATAACATAGAATCGTACAGAAGAGAAGAACGTGATTAATAGTAACTACTTTAATCGGACTATGTACTTCTTCCATTTGTCAAACGTATATCGATACATTTGGTTGATGTTAATCCCGATGATTTGTGAGATGGGACACATGTTGGATATGTTCTTTGACAGTCACCCGGTACGTTGCGAGTAGCCTTCTGAAAGTGAAGGAGAGAGAAAGAGACAAAGCCAGTGGTTTTTGCGATTAGCCGGGTTGCTGCTGCTGCTCCAGCGGGCTTGAACTTCCCCCTCCGTATCCTCCTTCATCTCCTTGATATCCACACTCTCTTCCTCCCCCATTCTCATTTTCTCTTGTGCTCTCTTCCTCACTATCGTTGCCCTGGTCGACATGATATTCAACCCCTCATTGCGTTTCCCTTTTACTTCGTCGTTGCCACCAAACTTGTATGCCACAAAACTTTGTTCAACCGAAGTCGGCAAGAAACAATGAAGAGCTCGATGGGTGTTACATTACATTTTACCCTATTCATCACTCTAGTATTATATCCAGCACGTTAACAATATAACGCTTGGAAATCATCGCTTAGAATCTACTGCCTGATGTATAATGCCAAATACAAATGAAAAATCATTTTTGCCATTCGGTAGCAATTCCTCGCATTTGATGCAGAGTTATAAATATGGAAAGAGATTAATGATACAACTGATGGAAATTTTATCAAGGAAAAATAAATCGAAATTGGTGAAAAATGGGAAATAAAAATGATCGCATCATTGTGAAGGAATCTATCAGCTTGTGCTGCACAGCCCACACTTGCCCATCGTCCACTTTATACATATCTATTCATCTTTTTATGTGTATATGCATGTACATATGTGCGTCTTCTTTGGTCGTACGCAGTGGTGCTTGGAAAAAGAGAGTAAACCAGGCGCAACTCCAAATCACCTCGTTAGTCGTTATCGCCGCAAGCGATTTCTTTCTTCTTTCCATTCTCATTTTGCTTCTCTTTTTCCTTCATACTTTTTTATCTCTGACAATAGTTCATCCAATCTCTTTCTTTCATTCTCCTCTTCACTATATCTCTCTTCATCACTTGAATTCTTTTTAACGTTGATACGTCGGTTTGTCCACACACTGCAATGGGCCACGCGATAATTTCACGCTCATGAGGTCAATGTATCTATTTTTCCTCCTATTACTCTCTTGCACTTTCTTTATTCTCTCTTGCTCCCTCTCTCTCTCTCTCTCTCTCTCTCTCACCATATATATTATACTTTGTTCGAACATGTCATCACGTCCGTCGCAACCTCTTGAAATAAATAAACTCTGCGCTCTGCTTGATCGTGAGAGATTGAGACTGTAAATAAGTGCAGTGACAATGCCCGAGATAAACTGCAATGAATCATTAAAACATTATTCTGTTTTGTTTCAATAGAACCAAATGTGTGTTAGGTTCGTGGGTCAAAGACCATATATATATATATAGATATATATGTGAGGAAAATTATATTCCCACGTGGCTCAACCATCTTAATTCTTTTATGACGGTCTTCATACATTTCTTCGCCAAAACTTTCTCAGTCCCACGTCGCACCAGCACAACTTCGAATACCATAAACAGGCTCTACGGACAACAATGCAGATAGGGTTGTGAAAATGACAAGGACATCAGGCACATGATACCCTCACGTTTCACCTGAATATGCCATTAAAAGAAAAAGCCTTTGCGTGTATATTCTCTCACAAAAGCCATTTGAAGATCAATTTATTGACAGCTATCCTCATCTTTTGCATCTCTATTTATATTTTCAGGTCCTCCACCACCCAGTCGCGACGAAATTCATGTTATACATCAACGAATCGCTGATTTTTGTTATTATTCATTGCATACAGTATGTCGTAATATACTTTGTACATTCCGCTAGAAAAATAAATTAGATTTTGACATATATCAGAGGCACACCAAATAACGAACAAATAAAAAATCATCACCCCACATTTAGCTGCTATGTAATACTGCAGAGACACATAACAGAAGAGCGTGTGGCAAACACGTGGTGAATGCAATACGATCCACAACACAAAGCTGTATACGATGCACGAAGCAAAGTTGTAGTGGCAAATACATATACATATGTATGTATAGAAAACTCTTGTCGTCGCCCCCACGTGTGTTCCACGTGCCGACTCCAAACTTTTACATCTCATTCGCATTTCATAATTATTGGAAATCATGACTGCAGTCAATAATTTCATAATATTCTTCAATTGCTAAATTTGGGTCCTATCTTATTCACAACGTTCTCTGCTGTATGTAGTAAAACCAAGAGTCTAGATACCAGACTCATACGTCTACGTTGTCTCACCCGGTATACCACTGCCACGTTTGGCTATATACAAGCTTCAAGACCGTAGACTAATGATCTCTCAGTGGCTGGACGCTTTTTGCCAGCATTCTACAACATTCCCTTTCAACTGCAGGACTCTCGTTCGCTGGAGCGTCTTTGGCTCTCTCCCCATCTTCATTTTTATTTCTTCTCTCTTTTGCGCTATATAATGCGCGTACGTTTCATCTTCTTCAAGGATACTCCTCTCTCCCTTAAAATATAAATATATACAATCTTTGTTTTTCATTCAATTCATATTATATATAATCATGAAGTAAAACACTACGTACAAAAAATGTTCTCTTTCATGTTCAAGTTCTGGTTGGTATATGAATATATTAATTGATATATACACAGATGAAAAAGAGCGATCATTTCCAATTGATATTGAGAAAGAAATTGAGTAGCTTGGAATTTATTGTTGAAAGCTACTAGTTTTCTGACGGGGAATAGTAGGCCATTCTCGTCACTACAAATCCTATCGTCTACTGTAGGATTTTTGAAGAGACGAAAAACGAGATATGAGGAAGGGCAAAAGAGGTAGTGAGATAAATAGAGTGAGAGAGAATTTCGACGACAAAAACCAGGGACGACGACGCCAGGCGCTGCTGCATCATTAGTGTTTCATCTCTCTTCTATTCTTTCCCTCCCTCTCTCACTTCCCTTCTCGCTTCATTCCTCCTATTTCTTTCCTGTACTCACCCTCTTATCTCGTGTATTCGCACACATACATATCTAGTACTTATCTATATATTATATAGAAACGAAAATTCTTGAAATATTTAATTCATCTTTGTAAATGTTTGAATTCACCTCTGTACGTTTTAGTAATCCGTTTCATTTTCAAATTATTTCTTCTCTATTTCATTAAACTCATTAATGTACTCGTACGATGTTCATTGCCTTTCCTTTTTATCATGAATTGGTTCAAGTGCAGTCGGGCAGTTTAAATGTTACGTTAATGTATATTGTACGATACAATCCGAGCAAGGGAAAACCATTGTGGCGATCAGTTTCATATTGAGGTGAAAGTGAGGGAGTATTAGAGCAAAAGGGATACTTTTAGAAGTGCTCACCGTTGAGGAACATTCGTGTGGGTGTGCTCAGAACCTTTTTCATCCATACCCACGTCCTATTCCTTTTCCCGTTCTCTTTCACTCACTCCTTCTTCTATGTTGCTTCAGTCTCTCTCACGTTCATCCCATGTCCCATTCACGTTCTTGTTCACTTCTCTCTACCCCTTTTTCATCCAACGTCAAGATAAATCGTAGGGTTGGTACGGATATAGCAATCCTCACTATTCATTTTCTCTCTTGCTTGCTATACTCCAATCTCTTTTTTTTCCTTTCCAGATCTCACTCATTTGAAAAAAACAAACGGATCTGTTCTGATTGCGTCCGAGCATGGTACTTGGTATATTAGTTACATAGCAACATTTGTTATAATATATTGGAAATGATTTCTATCTCACTTGTTCCGTCATCATCAACTCTAAAAAGCGGATGGGAAATATATTGGTTTGCAAACTTTTATTCATTTTACCTTTTTTTTTTCTGTTCCCATTCATTCATAGAAACTGCAGTCGAGAGTGAATTGTAATGGTAATATTGGATGAAATTTTGCATTTCTGATCATTTACATTGCTTGAAAATCAGAATGAGAAAAAAATTATACATAGAAAGGGGTCCTACGTGCAATTTTACACACGCATAATATGAGAATTGAACGAATGTATGAGTGTGTTTGTATATGACTGAGAACGAAAATAAAAAAGAAATGGAGATGTGTGTATACCCAGATGAAAGCAGCCGTTAGCGGACACAGTCGCTGCCTCGCCCGTTGGTTTTTCCCTTTTTTTTTCTCTCTTTTTCGTTCTGTTTTTTTTCTGTACTTTTTTTTTGCTACCATTGCTCAGAGGTTTAGTTCTTGCTACCCTTGCCACGTATATATACGTGCGTCCCGGAACGTGAGCTTTTCCCTGATGTAACTTCTTGCGCCGTTTCTCTGTTGGTTATTATAAGTTCAGCAGGTGCCGGTGTGGTACAAAAAAAATATACGACAGTACTTCCGTAATTATACATAATATTAGGTTAGATTTTTGCGATTCGTCGGTTTATATAAAATAAATACCAGATATAAATATGTTCAAATATATCATCAGTCTGCACTTACCTGACGAATAATTGCTCCTGATTATTCACCCTCCATGAGACCACAGTGGCACCTTAAAAAGAAATAACGAATTGATTTAATCCTCAGCATAATCTTCATGTATATATATACACATGCATGTGGTTTTTTTTTCATTCTTGCTACCCCATTCATATATACAAAAAAAAATTATCTGATTGCCGGTTCATTCTCTATTTTGCAATTCTGAGCAATGAATTTATATGCAGACGAACTTTTGATCGCTCATGCTGTTTTTCTTCTTTTCTCATTTCATTTTTTGTTCTCTACTGTATTTTTTTCTCCCCACTTTTCTCCCATCCATTCACTCAAGGCTCATAATTATCACCCGATTCTTGTTATACATTATTTATACAATAACTGATTTATCATCATCGTCATCATCATCATAATATTACATTACATTGAAATTATTCAGAATGTGATGTAACGATCAACGATCGACACGAATTTCTCTCTAATCACTTTTTTTCCCCTCGCGAAATCACGAGGGAAAAAAATAGCAGTTTATACACATACAATGACACGGGGATAAAAATGCCGTAACTACCCCTTCCCGGTGCATCGCACGTGGTTCGCACAATATCCCGCGCTCCTCTTGCCTTCTCACTCGCACCTTCAAGCAAGTGCACATACCCGTGAGACGAAAACTTGACATACATTCTCATTCGACCGTTTGTACTCTCGTATATATAATTGTTTCAATATGACATGTAGACACAACGTAAAAAACAGAGAAAGGAAAAAAATAAGAAAAAAAAACGTCGAAACCTTGAGAGTGAATGAGTGAGAGCAAAAGTCCTCGGAAATGAGTAAAATGTACAAATCATTGTGAAAAAAAAAGAAAAAATAAAATAAAAGAAAGAAGAGATGAGTAACAATAAAATGAAAGATTCAATTAAATAATTAGAAAACTTCCACTGACAATCACAGATAAATGTATGAATTAAAAATTAATGTATAATAATTATATTCGCGTAAAAACACACACCGTGTAAGTTAATTGTGCAGGTGGTATTATTGCCCCGGTCGAGCACGACAACGCTTGTAGCCGCTGCCATGTTTGAATCGCGAATGCGCCGCCACTCTGCCTGCTTTGCTTAACCACGACGATTACGAGCCGACGACGTAGACGCGCGAGATGAAATTGCCTGGGATATATGCGTTGATGATGCTTTTCGTTCGCTCAGTGTCCGCCTGGATCGCCGACTACCGATGAAGCCGACCTTTGTTCAATGCCCCCGCTGCTCTATACGCGCTATCTCGTTTTATTCATTCAGCCAATCAAAATATACGAAGAATTTTACCACCTCTCAACCACCGCCCATTCCTTTCTTTTGTCACGTGTGCATATCTATATACTTTCTGTCGGTATTGTGCGACGTAAACCTACTTTATCATTTGATGGTATATTGAGAATGTTTTAATTAGTACCGATATGACAGAGGTCTGAAATACCAATTGAGCTGTTACCGAAATATTTACTCCAAGCTGAACTTTGTGAAAGACTCAGTGATCGTAACCTGAACTGACTCTTGCTTCCACAATTGCCAACCAGAGATGAACAAAACAAAGAAAGATTTATAAACGAAGAACGCAAAAAAGTTTATTTACAAAAATGGCTAATCAGGCAATTAACGAATTGGACGCTGCTTCACTTATTATTTTAGTAAGAGTTATTTTCACATCCAAATAAAACTTTCTTGTGCTATATGAACTTTTAAAATATGCGGGATGATACTGAATCTCATCTCAAAGCTCTATAACATATAGGTTATGCATACCGTGCGGAACGTTAATCTATAAATTCTATCAATGCAAATTCTAAGTTTTAATCTTCCATGTCATTCGGCAGTGCTAGCACGGAGATTCGAATTTCAGTGGGATAGGAATGCAGCATGAGTAATCGATATGCAATATCCTGTGATAGTCATTCCATTTATTGTTTACAGGCACCTCCAAATCATGTTACTCCCGATCAGCGACGTGCGGCAGAAGAAACATTTTTGAATTTTCGCAAAACTTTGATGCCGTATCAATTATGCCGTGAAATATTAGAGTCAAGCACAATGGATTTTGTTTTATATGAATCAGTAAGACTGATAAAGTCAGCTCTAATAAAAGAATGGAAACTATTGCCTAATAATGATGTCAACGCTTTAAAACAATATCTTTTTCATTATATTATAAATAAACCAACAATAGCGCCATTTGTTAGAGAACAAATTTTGCAAGTAATTGCAATAATGATCAAGAGGAAAAGTATCGAAGATTTGGGGGAAGATCGAAGAATCATGTTGAATGAGATTGAATCACTGGTCATGAATGGCGATTTACAGAGGGTATGATATGCTAAAATAATTAATAATACAATGTTGGTGTATTCTTTCGTATAACATGTTCATATGGAATATGCAAAATTTTATTTTTTCTGTTCTACAGCAACTCCTTGGTTTTGGTTTACTTTCTGCACTCTTACAAGAGTACTCTACGACCGTCAAGGCAGCTGATATCGGTTTAACATGGGAAGTTCACTTTAAAGCTAAATCCCAATTCGAAACTTCCGATTTAAAACGTGTATTCAAGTTTTGTGTCAATACACTTTCCGAGTTAATGAAAGAGGACATTGCCGCAGAACGTCTGCCACTCGTTAAGCATTCAATCGCAATTGTCGAGACTATTCTCGTTTGGGGATTCATATCAAATTCGAATTATATCCTTTCTCTACAAATATTTAGATTTATATCAATTATGCCAATATTTGCTAACGAATCAATGCTTCGACCTTAACTTCAATACACTGCCCAGAAGATTGCTCGGTGAATTTGAATCTATTCTTGATTCAGAAGGCGGCGCATCATTGCGTCTTCATGATTCGTGGGCGGATGTCATGTTAGATCCAATGCTGATACAATTATTTTTTACATTATATTGGAAAACTCGTACCAATTTACAAATTGCCCACCATGCGAGGAATTGTTTAGTACAATTGGCAAGTTTGAATGGACCAATGGTGCGTGCAATTTCCAAAGCATTGCCGTACTTGGATGAATATTTAAACGGATATATAAAGCTCATCTCCAACATTAATATAATCGATCAAGAAGCTATTGGCATGGCGCAAATAATACATAAAATTTTGTCATTCTCTCGGCACGTGATGGGCAAATTGAGTCTAGAGTTGCGTCAATCGCTTATTGAGCAAATGAGAAGGTTAACTTTTATATTTGCTGAGGCTGCTACTCAAGAGGAATCGGTAAGATAATGAAATCCAATACGTATCATAAGACAATAAAATTAAAAGTCTTAGTCTGGGCTTTTAACATTCATATGTACAAATAAATCCTTCCACAGTTATATGCAGAAGATTGTGTATATATGGAAGCATTTGAAGTAATGCTTGATAATTGGATGTCCGCATTAGCAGATGGGCAATGGTTTCCAGTAGAAACTGTTGAACAGAACGCTGCCCAAATATTTAATATATATCTCCAGTGTCGTCTGTCACCGCCGGACGGGAATAGACGAATTAATGATAAAGAATTGGAGGCAGAAGTCATGGAGAACGAACAAAATGATAGAGAAAAATTCAAGAAGCAGCTACAGATAATCGGTATGCACAACACTCCATGACTCCCTCGGGATGATTACCAAATTTGTTTTTTGTGATTATACAGGTGCAATTGGTAGGAAAGTGCCAGGACATTCACTCATCGTGTTAGCTCAGTTGTTGGAGAATCGGACAATAAAATTACGCCATGAGTTAGGTCAAGTAACGGTCCCAAATAATGATCCCAAAAGTAATTTCAACGGACCCCCGATAAGTATCCAAAATTTGTATGAAGATATTCATTGGCTTGTATTACTAAGTGGTCATGTATTGTGTATGGAATCTGATGGCGAAACACCTGTCATACCATGTGAAATAATGCGACACAGCATGCAACAAGTGAGTCAATTAATAATCCACGATGCATCATGATATAATCAAGAAATTGCTTTTTACAGAAGCAACATGGTAAAGTAGATGTTAATATGTCGCTGCAACTATTTGCATCCCCACATCTAAATTTGTCGGAAGTCAGCACGGACGAAGAATGTTTCGATCATGTGATAAGATTGAGTGCCGCTATTTTACGACTATGTGAAATCGAAAAAATGGCCATAAACTCAAATATGGCATATATATTAAGTCCAGAATTGAGTGGCACTATTGTATGGTTCCTAAAACGATGGTCATTGAATTATTTATTGCCAAATGAAGATAATTATCATGAAATAAGTTTAACAATCATTCAAGCATTCGGTGGTGAGAGTGCTGGAGCACAGTGGGCAGTGAATTTTATACTAGAAAAGGTACATTGCACTATTGTGACATTCATGGGCGAAGAAGACTTAATCAAGGATGTTATTGAATTGTTACTGGCGCTAGTAAAATCAGAACAGCAGTAAGCTATTTTCTTAGTATTTCAATATGAGTAATAATGAAGAGCTTTTTCTGTCTTTAAATCTGCTATTTTTTTACAGTTTCACTGACAGGACGTTATGTGTATTAAAATCAGATCGTTTGAAGGGCCTTATTGATTTGACTATGAAAAATCATATTGAACTGCCAAAAATTGCGAAGAGAGGTTTGATGTGTGCAATTGTAGAAATAGCAATAGCATTGAAGAATGAAGATGAGAAAGAGCAATACTGGTCGCAAACATTACACATTCTCCAAGATCGATTGAATCGCATACTCAGTACTACTGATTTTCCACGGATGATACATCAGGAAGGCATAAGAATCCAAATATCCGATGCGCTTGACTGTTTTATTGGTAAGAAGATTCAAGTAATATGAATATTTTAAAATGTGCACACTAACTTTCAAACAAAAATTTTTCATATTTGGCTGTAGGTGCTGCTCAAGGTGTTAATGAGACGACTCCGAAATGTGTCTTCCACTACTTCAAACCTGTATTATTTCAGCTCGCAACGTTAATGTCACATTGTCATAATTATCAACAAATCGTCCAATTAATTCTAGAATTGCTTTATGAGTGTGCACGGCGAATGTTACATTATTTCAGTGAGGTATGACAGAAGATTCAAAATCTTGCTAAACTAAAAATCAATATTCCAATTACTTAATTATTATAATTTGGTTTTGTTTCAGCCAGAAGCTATTGACATTTATCGTAGTTGTGTACTCACGATAGAGGTTTATGCTCGGCACAATCTAAATCGTGTGTCAGTTGATATAACAGAAGAAGAAAATACATTTCAAGATATTCTCATGCTAATGAAACTATTTTGTGAATTATTGTCTAAAGATATGTTGAGGTTGTGTTCTCTCATTGATTGCGATCAAGAATCTAGCGTGACGGCTGGCGATGTTTTTGTTATGGGTTTAAATACCATTATGCCAATGATGACAATAGAGTTACTCAAATTTCCATCCTTTTGTAATCAGTAAGTAATTCACAAAAGAAACCTTAAAATTCATTGAATGTTACACGATTATTCACAACTGTTAAAATCTTCAGATACTTTGAGATGGCCTCACTTGTGTGTGAGATCCGCCCAGAAAAAGTATGCGAATTGCGACCTGAATTACTTCGACAATTGATGGGCTCAGTCGAACTGGGGTTGTCTTCGTTTGGTGATAGGATAGCGGAAAAATGTTGTAATATTATCAAATCGATGGCTTCGCACATTCATCAGGAAAATATGAAAGGCCAACCAATTAATCAATTGATGGCACCGTTCATGAATGTAAGTACATCAAATACACACCGAATGATTTTTTATTCATGAATATGTATACATATTTACACTGACTTTAAATGCGATTTCGAAGTTAATTATTATGAATCAATCAAATGATACTTCTAGTCTATGATGTATCTGAATATATATATATATATATGTATGTATATTTTTTCAGCTATTGATGAATCTCATATTAACACGTCAAATGAATATCGTATCGAATACCAGTGCGGCATTATATTACCTCATTCGTTGCTATCTTGAACAATATCAAAAACTTGTGGAAAATTTTCTGGCTGCACAACCCGACCGAGCAGTCGCAGAAAAATTGGCAGCAGCATTCAATGAATTGACACCAAATATGAAATTAGACTTGAGCAAAAATGAGAGTCGTAAATTTCGTGATAATTTTGATAGGTTTGTGGTTACTGTATTAGAATCAACAGTAGTCAAATAATTTATTAATAAAGCGAGTAATCCGTTTATTTTTCTGCCCTATTTTTTAATACACATATACGCGTAAACCCTTGTAATTGGAAGTAAATATTCCCTAAAAATATTGTGATGTTGACGTGGAAGTTTGAATAAGAATATAATAAAATTGTAATATTTACCAAAAAAGTCCAGTGATATATTGAATAACACATATTATTATTAAGCAATGATATTCTAAGAGAATTATTTGATTTAAAATTTTAAGGACTGAAGTTTACAATTAAATTTTTCTAATTTGTCTAATTTTTTGGTGAAAATTGTTGCGTTTCAAGAGTTGATCAATATCCCTGCCGTGATTCGCTAAACAATGCGAATCTCACGTCATATGATATACTATCCCTTATAGTTATACTATTATCATGAATCATTGAATTTTTTTTCAATCATTTTTAATGTTTCGTAATTTTAGTGACAATTTTATTGATAAACTTATTATCTCTTACCGCTTTCGCATGCAATAATACTATTAATTGTATTGTTGACTATATTTTTATATATATACGTTTAATATTATGTAAGCAATTGAAAAATATCACAAAATTATATTCAATGTCATGACATCCTAAAAGTATATAGATATACGTTTTTGCCACTGGTAACATACGGAAATACAAACGCGTATATTGACAATACGACACATATGGCAAACTTGATTTTTAACTTATGGAATAATAAATTTTTCAGTAAATCGTTGAACCCACCATTTAGTAAGATTCAAATAAAAGTTCGGACCTTCAGGTTCATAATCTAAATAAGTAAAATCACTGTTACTCACTGGTTCCGCCGGTTCAATTTGGGTTCCCTCATGCCATTCATTAAAAGAAGTTATTGCAACAATATTCGTGCCACTGTTTAATGCATATTTCCATGCACTTTCATAGTATTGACCGTGTCGACGATGTCTTGTGTTCTCAGCATTCCATGGTCGGACCTAATAAATAATTTGAAGACCACTCATGTTATTATCATCAAAATTAAAATAGTAAATATGAAAAATGATATCGAATGCAATTGTATGTAACCTGTGTGTCGATATAACCAGGCCCTAGACACGGGACGAATAGCAACCCATTCTGAGTCGCGAATTTATTTAAGTCTTTCCAATTTTTCCATGTACTTCCATAACTGAAATCATTCACTGCAAAATACGTGTAAAAACCATCGAAGTGTGATTTTTTGATGTGACTTCTGTGAGAAGATTCGACTAACAATCCAATATAAACGGCATCGATTTCAGTTCCACGTAATGTTAGATTTCCTCGCTCCGATAACAATTCCCACCATGCACTTGATGGGAATCGATAAGAGTCGTAAATATAAATAACTGGTAAGAGAGGCCCACTAAAACAAATCGAAATGCACAAAATTGAAGAAAATATGATGATTATCGTCATAAAAAAAGTAAGCCCCATATATTACTTCTTATTCCTCGCAGCTCGATGAAGGGCGGGATGCGAAGCATAACGATTAAACAGATATGTCATATGTTCCATCAAATTGATTGGATTTCTTCCAGGATATGGTTCAATGTGCGGTGCAATTTTTAAATTGTACCTATGCGCGGTATCAAGTAAATCAGCCATCACTGAATCAGTACTATCCGGTGCATTTGGTGGTATCCATGATACAACCAACACGCCCACACCGGTATCCCTTAATTGTCACATATGCCGGTCAATCACCTAATAAGAGAAAAAGAGATAACAAATGCGTCAGTATTCATGCAATCCCGTTTAACATGATTCACGTCCACTGAAAAACATGAGCACCTGTGGGTCAAGGGAACTGTAACAACCCAAACTTGGATAAAAATTAGCACCAATATCAGCTGGTGGCCGATGATTTCCAGCTGGGAATTTTCTCTTATCATTTTTCTTCCAATTGGGTATATAATTGTGATTCCAATGTTTCCATTCACCGTCATACTTCAATGATCGATACCATGGATAATAGAATATATGAATATTATAATTTATATCTGTCTGTTTGGTATTATTCTGCGCCAATAATGGTTTAATTTTATTCCTCATTCTCCAGGATAATCGTGAAATTCTATTCTGTATGTTATTGTTATCACTCCGAATCTTCTGATATATCGGACTATCATTAGTTTCTCTCAACGTCTCATTGTTCGTATTTTCGCCTTGGGTATTGATAAATGGTGATTCTTTATCGAAACGTTGATTATTGTTAGGATTTGCACCTGGCGCAGTACTACTCCACTCAATACTTGGTGTTGTTGCACCACGCGTTTGACATCTCACTGATTCTAATGGTGTCAATTTAATTATTATCACCATCGCCATCAATGTTGAAAGAACAAATACCATTATGGATAAATAAAAACATTTTCGTAGAGAAATGGTGTTCGTTACACCGAGCATTGTCTTCTGTATAATTCGCAATGTCAGATATTCGTGATTTTAATTCCAATGAAATTCTCAGTTAGTTTATTACTCCTGTATGATTTTTATGACAGATTTTTGTTATTTTTGTCATTTATAGATGTGTTCTGGTGATAAGACTGGGATAGTAGAGATTGCGATACATTTTTGTGATGAATATCGGTCATAATAACACATTCATAACAACATATTATTAATTCAATATCAATGAATATTTCAACTTTTTGTCACATTATTCACTCTACAACATTGTCGTACAATTTTACTCGTTGTCGCATGTTAACAACAGAAATATAGTTGTTTTATATGACATTTTACGATCAACTACAAATGCAAAAAGCAATTTCAGATAAAAATGCGTGCACATATATAATATGTTTCTCGCGCAATTATATATATATGCAGATATACATATCAGATTCATATATGTGCGTACCACCTTCGTGTCAATGTGTACAAGAGCAGAAGCCAATCGGTAACATAACAGTGACTTTACTCGTCATTTAACTTCGAAATATCGATTTGCAGCATCCACGAATTGTTCCTTTTTGAATATTTGTTTCGTGATTTCTGCTGGGAATGAAAAGCTGTAAGCTGAAGATTGTAAAATTATCATGATTTTTGTACGATAGAAAAGTGATGAAAAATGAGGAAATAAAAAACAAAATGTATCAACCAATCAGGAGGAATTGGTGTACAATGGAAGGATTGGTCGAATAGTTTTCCTTAATGGAGCTGTACAATACTTTGCTTTATTCATATATTCATAATTTACATTTATATTATTTCCATTTTGTACATCTGTCTTATTATATAATAGACCCATGGAGTAATTCTACGGTTATCAATGTAAAATGTCTGCAACAAAAAGGAAAATGAATAAATCGCAAGTCGACAGTTGTTCGTGAAACAATGAAGTTCTCATCATAACAATTATATGGGGTGATAGAGAGCCCCATAAGATTGTTATCTTTCTTTTGTTTCAAAACGTATTCACAAGTGATAAACTTATGAGATACTCTAGTATAATAACAATCATTAAAAGTCAATTACCAACCGATGATAAGAGTTGATAAGATTGGACCTGTTCGAATATTGACTACATTCACACATCTCACTATGAGACATCATTAAATTGGAGGTTATCTATATACACACATAGAAACGAAATATAGTTTGAGAGTCGAACGCGGTGCGCGCTGCAATCGTTTAGGAATTAAAGTCCTCTCGACATCCAAATACATATACAACGTACAAATACTCACACATACGTAAATACCCCCACATATGTTGAAACATATGTCGCATCACTTCACAAGAAAACTCACCAATAATATTGTGCTTGAACACATTCATATATATTGCACATACCACACATATTAACGAATGGTGAATTAGACGAATTCAATAGTTTGGTGACTTTGAACTGAAGTGCGTTTGACATTGAAATAGTTATATCATTTTACCACATAAATATTTCATCCAATGTGTCATCGTATTTTACGAAAATATCGTGCATGCACATAAGAATCCTACACACACCCAAACATATGTGAACAATTCAATGATAAGTGAAGAAAAAAATAAGTTTTCTTTGCCATAGTGCAGCCATTGCTTGGTTGGTAAATCAAACAGCAGTATATGAAAAATAATGAAGTGGATGGAGCCACCACAATAAGTACTATTCATTTATACATGATAAAATCGCTTTATGTCGTGTGTCATTAGTCATTATGATTGTTGCAGCCGCTGCTGCTATTGCTATAGATGCAAACATACTGTCTGTAATTTTACATTACGTAAAATAGTTAACAAGTAAATATATCATCATACAAATAATTATATGGTCAAGTGCGTTATGAGATTTTTGAATATTCAAGTGTATATAGTCTGTTGAACGTATGTGAATTTGAATAATCAATTCACGTGTGTCAATGTATCACTGATTTATCAAAGAAGAGAAAAAGAAGAGGAAATTCATTAATATATAGACGTACATATTCATATACTGGTAATTATTGATTCAAAGATTTGTTTCTAAATAGCAAAACGTGTCTTTGATTGATAGAAGTGAAAGACGGCGAATAAAATTCCTTGGGTGTTCGAGAGTGAGAGATTAGAGGAAAAAAAAAGGGAGTAAAAGTGGTGGATCAGGATTGATACGTGGCTCCTTTAGACTTTCCTAGTGATATCCTCTATTTGCCTGTGAATAAAAGCCGCATTGCATCCGTTTTGTTGTTATATCTAATATAACGTGACAATAAATTGAAATGCCGCTGTTTGGTAAAAAAGATTCGAGTAAAAAATTAAAAAAGGATGGAAAGGACGACAAATCATCACCCTCTGTTGATGATAAATATATACTTAAAGAGCTGCTTGGAACGTAAGTTATGATATTATTATTTTGTTTTATTTTTGTTATTTCTGTAGTATATGCATCGTTTTGATAAGACGATTGTGCAAACTTGTATTATATTCGTATATGTATGTGCATATTTGTTTATTGTATTCATTATTTTATAGCAAAATACTTTGTTTTGCAAATTTAATATTGGATAAAAAAATTTTATTTCCATCTATAATGTCAAGTGCCAAACGCACATCTATGTATAGCGGATAGTACATACTCGATATACGTTTAATACGTATAAGAATATTATATAATACACATCGTAGATATTTTGCGCATAGTGTGTGAGTCAACGTTTACATATATTGGTTTCTTATACAATACAGATGAAATTATTTCCTTTTTAAATGTTAAAAGTGACATATATTACGTATTGACTTTACAGCGGTGCTTTCTCTGAGGTGAGACTCGCAGAAAGTAAAGAGAAACCTGGACAAATGTATGCAGTTAAAATAATTGATAAAAAGGCACTAAAAGGAAAGGAGGATTCCTTGGAAAATGAAATACGGGTACTAAGAAGGTGGGAATTGCCTTGTTTTTAACTTTTATAATATTTCAATATTTCAAAGTGTATGGCTAACAAATATTTTTCAAAGCGCTGACCCGTTGCGTATATTTTTATCAACCAATAATTGTTTTTCTTTTAATTTCTTTTTTTTTTAAATTTGTTTCCCCTCTTTTCCCTTATTAATATACGTAAATCTGAGAATTATTTCATCAGTCTACTTGACTTTACTACACTGCAATTCTAAAAGCCGCTTGTCGGAATATGAGTACTTGACTTGTTTGTTTTTCCGTTTTTTCGTTGTTATACCTTCAATTTTTCTTTATTTACATTCCACTCTGTTTATTTTTCCTTTTGTTCTAATTTTTGTTACTAGGCATGCTTCTATCTTGAAACGCGCTTTATACGTCTTATGGAGGAAAATATTTCGCGCGTTGTCGCATACATTCGTATATATTACGTTGCGCCTGCCTAAAAATTTAACATAATTATTGATTGAACTATTCCACTTCTTTTTTGTTGAGGAATTTTCCGTTTCCTTTCCATCTTGATAATGATGATAATAAGAGGGCGAGGCACGGTGTAACGAAAGCCTTGAAGAAATGTTCGTATTATAGGAATAGTTGGATATTGTATTTATTGACATTATCGTAGTGAAAAGGATATATGAATCGATTTACATCTGTATAAACATCGATACAAAGAGAAATCCAATATCGCATCAGCACCGCTATTGAATAACTGCCGAACTATTGGTGTTTATATGTCTATATATATGTTTGGTCATATATCATGTTACACCATCATTCTTGCGTAAAATTTTATTGTTGCATAATGACATTTGTTTTATGCGCTCCGCTCTGACACCACTCTCGATGTTGATGGTGCTGTATTCGCTCTCTGTCTCACATTCTTTCGTTCTTATTTAGTTCACTCTCACATTTTATATCAGAATTTATTTCCGCCACTAATTAAATATCCCCCTTTTTTCTTTATCAGTGTCACACGGGTATTTAGAAATCTCATTTCACGGTTTAGAAGAATTTCTCTATTATAAAAGTAATCGAGAACAAATGATTGAATAGAATGTAATTGGGAATGGAGCGGGTCTGGTTGATTAATTTGGAAGAAGTTTTGAGAAACGCCGTACAAAATTTATTTATTACGTAATTGTGTATGGTGTATTGTAATTCGTAGGTTCAGTGAAACTGTGACACCACAGAGTGGTGATGGGCCAATCAAGTCGCATAGTAGTGACGAAAGAGGATGGTAAGTGAGGGCCCAATTTTTACGGGAACAGAGCTGGCTATACATCCATATATCCCATTTTTATTTTCTATATTTCATGGTTTTTTTATCATATCTTAATTTGTCATTTCCATTATCATCGATGGGGTTATTTCCATACCGTTCAATGATTCAATCACGTATATATATATATATACCTTTGATTTTGACTGATTCATCCCCATAACACTGTACTGACTCAATTTGTGAATGAATGTGGCAAAATTAATTTTTCCAATGCACATATCCAGTATATAAAGTATATCGACATTTGATATGTTTTGTCGTCACTTTTATTGAGTTTTGAATTATTGCGGGAAGGTATCTGTATTAATACAATGTCATCTAAGTCATACGCAACGTAACATTCAATTTAAAGTAAAAGAGTACGAATTTGTTTGTATAAAATATACGTCCACAATACGGAGGGGATTATCATGTTATATTCATGCAAATTATTGGAAACTGGTTACGAAAGTCACCACTACATACATTTATCAGTATTCGCGCTTTGCAACTCGCAATTGATATTTTATAGGTAATGAGAATGAGATGGGGATAATTAGTTGGAAGAATGATTGAAAATAAAACTTGAAAATTCCGCAAGAAGCAAAACGGGTGTAATTATGTGGTTAATGCTTCTTTTCAATCATATCTGAATACATAGATACAATTCATCTCATTGGATGCTCCTCGTCTTATCTTTTTAGTTACCATTACGAAATCATATTCTTATACATATTCATTATTGAAATATTGGTAATTGCGCATATTTAATTGCTCGATTGCTGCGCTTACAAGCTCTCTGTTGATTTAGAGTAGATATTTGGCATGTCATTATAACTGTTTGACAGTAATATTAATCTCTCTACATAAAAAACCTTTGCACATAATTTATAAACATTGTAAAAGTACATATTTATCTTGCTACATTTCCAATTATGCCTATTAATCATGCACGTCAATTTCGTAATATTTCTGTTGGTATGCTCGATTTTATTATACAATAAATACTAAGTCTTGTGCAGAGTGTAATTTGTTATATTTCCACTATTAATGTGGAAAAATGGAGAAAAAATCTACTTATACGTCATGTTATTGAGAAAACCAATCGAAAACAGACTAATGGACTGAAGATGAATTTATAGATCTGAAGAACATTTGTGAAAAAAATATTTATTCTCTCGCATTTGCAAATCATTGTTAGAAACCACATTGCTCCTTTATCATTTCACGAATATCAAGAAGAAAAATATAATGTTCGTATAAGGTGTGTGTGTGTATAAACGTGAAAGACGAATAATTGAATAATTGTTGCAGGTTAACACATCCAAACATTGTGCAATTGTTAGAAACATTTGAAGACAAACACAAAGTGTATCTCATTATGGAACTGTAAGTTATTAAGATGAATTATTTTCCACATAATGAAGAATTTAATATATTTTACATTAATGAAGACAATCTACTTCAAGTGTTCTCTTTATAAAAATTTCTATTTATAATTACAGAGTTACTGGTGGTGAATTGTTTGACCGAATAGTAGAAAAAGGCTCATACACAGAAAAAGATGCATCGGGACTTATAAGACAGGTGCTAGAAGCTGTCGATTACATGCACGAACAGGGTGTTGTACATCGTGATCTTAAACCAGAAAATCTCCTTTACTATAGTGCTGATGAAGATAGTAAAATAATGATTAGTGACTTTGGACTTTCGAAAATGGAAGATTCCGGTATTATGGCAACTGCGTGCGGTACTCCTGGTTATGTTGGTGAGTGTTTAATATAATTTATACATTACTGTTATACTACTGGCTGGATATTTATATCTTTTTTGATAACAATAATCAGCACCTGAAGTACTGGCACAAAGACCATATGGCAAAGCTGTCGATGTTTGGAGCATAGGTGTAATATCTTATATCCTTCTCTGTGGATATCCCCCTTTTTACGATGAAAATGATGCTAATTTATTCGCACAAATACTGAAAGGTAACATATATGAATTTTTTTGCTGAGTCCAATAGATTATAATATTAATTCGTTGAAATAATAATCAAATCTTAGTCAGCCATTCAGATCGAAATTAATTACAAAAGAACGCTAAAAGAATCACTCTGGATTAAGTAAAATTTTTGATCGACTATGTATAAATGTTTTTACAATATATAAAATCGCGCAATGTGGCGCAAATGAGAGCTAACAAGGCTGTTGCAGGTGAGTTTGAGTTTGATTCACCTTATTGGGACGATATAAGCGATTCAGCCAAGGACTTCATTCACAAACTAATGTGTGTCAACGTTGAGGAGAGATATACGTGCAAACAAGCGTTGGCACATCCATGGTAATTTTAATTCTTATTTTTTTTTTATTTCTTTTCTTTTCTCTATCTAATCAATTCTCAAATCAGACAGTTTTTCATATTCATTCATTCAAAGAATCTGAATTAATAATCATAAAATCATGTGAATCCGTTTAACGAACGTGTATTACAGGATATCAGGAAACGCAGCAAGCAATAAGAATATTCATGGTACTGTATCGGAACAACTTAAAAAGAATTTCGCCAAGTCGAGGTGGAAGGTTAGTATAGGTGCATTATTATTACTTGGCTGACCGTGGTCATGTTTGCTCACCAGGCCCAGTAGGAAAGTCTCCCTGTTGTCTCATGGTTGCAGCAAGCATATCACGCGGCTACGGTCATACGTCAGATGCAGAGACTGGCGCTGAACAGCGGGAATCAAATGCAGCAACATCGCCATCCTCGTCACCATCAGCAACTCCAATCGCCACAACAAGACCTAGATCCGACCGGCCCCTCTACAGGCAACCAAAAGTCATCCCGAACCGAACAGTCGCATCCCAATCCAATCCATTGTCATCGAAATACGGACACACCGACCAACACCTGCAATTGAAGCAAAATTATGATTCTACGCGACTGACAACAAACAGTAATATCCAACCAATATCAATTGCTTCAGAATCTCCTTCGTTGCCAGTTGCACCTTGTATCGATACTAAATTATGTTTACGTAAAAAAATGCCATGGGCTAATACGCGCACTGCACTTACAACACTATTCCGGAAGAATACAAATTATCCAAACAAAAAACAGCGAAGATATACAAAAAAATGAATCTCATACTATTGTTTTACGTTTTATTTTCTTCTTGTGTTCTTCTGTATTTTTTTTTAAATCGATCGTTAGATGTATTTGTTAGAGAAAAATGCAAATCGACATTCCCTTATATCTGATCTTACGAATGATACAACGACATATGAAAATATATATATATATATATACTACTTAATTCTGGCGATAATTAACAAAGAAATTGAGAAGAAGATACCAAAATGATATTAATGTATATTTTGTTCTGACTGATCAGTGGGTTGACAGAGAAAATTCTTCTAATATCTCATAAAGCTCGAAACGATTCCAGATTGAGTGGTGATTATAAGCAAGCATACAAAAATATCGTTGGAAGGACGAAAAAGTGAGAATAAACTTGTGAACAAAGAAAAATCATATAAAATTAAATGAAATGCTAACGAAAATTAATGTGAAAATATCTTCGATAAAACAAATTTTGATGAATTCCCACGAGCTATGCTTCGTATATTCTGAAATATAATATGATAAATGAATATTGCGTACCAAACATTAGAGAACGTTTTTTTTTTTTCATGATACATTAAATTACATACATAATTTTGGGTAGCATACGCGTGATGTGTGCATAATTTTTTTGTTCATTCTCAATTTAAAATTCACAAATGTATGTATATACGTATATCTCATACACAAAGTACTTCAATCAAATGAGTCTTCATTGGAAAGACTATCAAATTGATTCAATGAGAGAATTTGTCATGGAGAATTCACGCAAAAGTGAAGAAAAAATAGCTTTGCTTCTGACGCTGTGCATTATTGTGACGATAATTCACCATAACTGATTAATGAATAATTCATGGATTATCAACAACTAATAACATGCATCAAATAATGTACTATACACTGTGTATAGAATATATCATGCTAATGTATAAAAGACGAGAAAATAAGAATAATTAACAAAAAGTCCAGAAAATGTACTTTATCGATCTGAAGAAAAAATTTGCTTGTGTATGTATATTATATAGAGAGTAACTTTTTATTGATATTGTGAATTAAACGTGGGATGTTTTATTTGCAATGAAAGTTCGCCTTTGAATAGTCTATTTGTTCATACATTACCTGTTCAGAAGAAGAGAAAAAGAAGGAAAAATTACGTTTTCTTCCTTCTTTTTCCGCTGCAATTACATTAATATTTTATGAAGATACATAAACCGTCTGCAATTAAAATGCCGCCCGTCCGATTATTGATCATGGAGTTGATGAAACTCGTAATCTCAATATATAATAATGATTGATGAGTACAGAGTTGTTGGAATGACGTTTACATATTTTAAAAGAAGATTTAAATATCAATACGTTGAATATTAAGTTTAGATTGCTCACATATAATTAAAGAACAGATGATCGATCAAATGAATACCATCACGGTTAAATGATAACAAACATTTATATCACTTCTTCAAGACGTTGAAAAACACTTGATTATCGAATTCGATTGATTGCCCTTAATTGGTACAAGGATAATTATTGAATAAATATGATATATAGAAAAGCACAACGTCAAATAGTGGTTCGTAGTAAAAATTTCAATACACAAGCTGTTAAACAATCTCAACCATAGAATAAACTTTTCTCAGCTCTTGAACTCTTATAAATAAATCCTCTACATAATAACGAATATTTCTGAATCACAAAAAATTACTTCTTGATTTCATCATTTGATGAAGATTAATAGATTCAAAAAAAAATATTATTCTTCATTGTTCTGATGGGTGAACAATAATTGCAGGACGAGTACAGAAATTTCTTTACATACATACATATGCATGAACCATTTTTTTTTTGTTTGATTAATAATTCATCTGGGAAGATCAATCAATACATACAGTCCTGTGTGTATTGAGATGCATAGCGTCAAGAGGGAAATCAATCGTAAGTGATATGGAAATGTATCTGCGTAAATGATTCCACAATTAGTTCGTCTACAGAGTTTCCGTTATTAACAAAATGAATGATTAGTAGTAGTTGATAGAGATCATTATGCAATTACAGAAAGAATAAAAAAGACTTGGTTCCTCCAGTACACACTATAATTGATATATGCATGTTTATTTGAATACATGACGTGAGGAGGTTTAGTGTTAATGTGCTAGCAATTTACATACAGCATTAAATCATTGTCATATTATTTTTTAACTTACTTGTATACATATATACAAATTTTGTTCTGTTCAATTCATAATTGAATGTTCACGTGAAAATGCGATTGAATAGAATCAATGATTGCCATCGCAGCTCACATGTTGCATAAATAAATTTTTATGATTAAAAGAGATGAGAATGGAAAGAGGCGAAACGCGCTACTCTATATAATTCATCATTAAAAATAATAAAAAAGAAGTGTTTATGTAAAAATTTCTTCCATACGTGTATATATATTGTATGCAATATGTGTATATACAGAATATCTATATATGTGATGACTGATAAAATGATAACAATACTAACATGATCAAGAGAAAAAGAATTGCAATGCATGAATACACCATTAACATCAGTATAGAATTATAGTCCACATAAAAAATACTATAATAATCATACTCAAATTGATGAGATGATACAAATTGATTGGGTGCATTCGAATAAAATGGCATAGAGAATCTCTATTTGATCAGCCATCATATGCAGCTAATGCTTCTTGCAATTTCGCAACAATTTTTTGATAAAAAGATATTTGTTCCGTTAAATGATTTTTCATCGTTTGATTGATGTGTACGTCTCTTTCGGATTGGAAATGACTCTCTTCTGCCATCAGTGTACGTGCAATAATATCAGTGCGACGAGCGAGTTCACGATATTCTTGCCCTTCCATTTTGTGCTCGGCAACTAGTCGCTCGCAATCCTTTCTCTTTTGTACAGCACTCTAAAAAAAAAGTAGACATTTGACACGCAATTATTTTTCATTGCCTCACTAGGTACGGGTAATTAAAAATGGATTAGTGTAACAGATTACCTTGTGAATGGAGATGACGTCGGGGAAACTAGTAATAATGCCACGATAGATGTGGAATTTATCGGCGAGCGGTTCCCAATCGTATCTTGGCTGATCTTCATAGAGTTTTCCAATATCATTGTAAACATCGCCAGTGAGTTTGAGTGCCCTTGTCATGCGATAGCTGCCAGCATCATCAGTCTCTAACGCTTGACCAAGTGCCCCAAATGCCTGCCCTATTTTTTGGAATTCTCTCTTATATAATACCTGACATTTTTTCCCTTGATCTACCGCAGTTGCCATAAAATTTTTTACAACTGGATCCAATCCACTGATGAAACGTGAGAACGCATCGATCTTTATCTCAATTTTTATCGTATCGAACGACGTGTCACTACATTGAATCGCACTGAAATAATTAACACCTAATAATTCATCTTTTTCCGCTTGACGTTTGCCCGCTTTCCATCGTTTCTCATCAGTGCACGTTATAAAATGTTCCCACACACGACTACGTGATAAGACGGGATGTCGGCAAACGTAATCAACAAACTCTTGCAACTGTGTTCGTCGATGTTCAATAAATTGTTCATCATATCTACCAGATATTTGTTTATCTGGCAGCGGTGGAATTGCTATGAAACAGTATTTTTCTTCGAGTCGTTCGTGCAACCAATCGAAATGTTTATATCGTCTGGATACTTGAATATTGTTGAACTACAATGATATTCCATGAGAAGATTGAAAAATTAGTATATAAAGTAGAATAATCATTTTTGTATAAAATGAATTTGTGTTACCGTAGGTGTTAGTTGGTATACAATGAAACTTTTAAGACCCTTCAACTTTGATCCTTTCTTTGGTGACGTAACAACACAACTGTATGATTCACCAGTTGCCAACCATTTGCATCGTTCATCATCAGTTTCTTCAATAAATATTCTTTCTTCTTCAGGAACGGGTATAACTTTTGTACCGAGCAAAAAATTCTCTTCACCCGACTTAATAAGAGTGGAAAATTTGTTATTCTTCTTCGGTACATTCGGTATATTTCTCTCCGGTATAACAGAATGAATCGCAGGAGCTGAATTATGCTCAGTAATCGGTGACACGTAATTTGGCGTGTATGGTACTGCTTGCGTATGTGTTTGTGATGATGGATACGATTGTGTATTCGCTGATACCAAAGGGGTTGGTTGACTATGCCCTTGTCCAACTTCAGAATCATCATCCCAATCATCATCCCAATAATCACCCGAGTTCTGGTGTGTTACAGCTGATACTGCAGGTGCAGTATCAACATGTTGAACATAAGCCGCTGGAAAAAGTCCAGATTGACCACTGCTATTATAACCTTCACACCAACCGTCGCCCACACTGTCTCGTGTTACTGTGAGAATTTCGCCAGCATTAATTGACAATTCAGCAGTACCAGGTTCACCAGAAAAATCATATATTGCTCGAACCTGAATAAATAATTCAGTTATAATCAGATAACAAATCTCCATTACAAAATCTTTCAAAGTATTAAATAATTCTATATGAATTCATATTACCTGTTGACTCTCCATTCTTTCAGTACCAATAAAATTCAGTTATTTGTATTATGCTTTGAACGAGTAGGACAAATACCACATATTTGATATACTCCAAAATTGGATTATTAATATTTTTTTATCTATATAACGATGCCTGATATATTGTTGGCTATCGCGCTTTGTTTCATACAACGTTTTTAATCATGACGTTGATGACTAATATTGAAATTGTGTGATTATTATGAGTGCAATAGCACTCCCGCTCCAAATTCACGATATATCAATACGTGTCTTATATATAATTGTACAAATTCGTAAAACTTATAAAACAAAAAAAAATGATTGAATCAGACAATTTTGCTAACGTCACCATTTGCTGACTTATAATATGGTTACAGCAGACTGGAATTAATAGTTGTGATAATAAATAATTGTTGTATTCATGACGACAATTACTACTACTACTACGTCTACTACACTACTGTAAAAATTGTCATGAAATTCATACAGATACGAATTTTTATAGGTTAATCTTTGGATAAGCAGATGGCGTAGTTACTCGGTCGGTAAAAAATACCCAATGGGATATGAGAAATGGAGATTTTGCGGGTAACGAATTTGTTATGGTCTGTAGAATGGCGAGGTCTCTGTTTATCGAGTGTAATTTTTGTTTATTCAGTAGATTTCTACTCTTTTCCATTGTATTGAATTCTGCGAACTTGGCAGAGGAGGGAACAACTTCATTGTTATAAGGAAATTCGAGGACTTTGTATTATGTGACTGTTGCTTCGTATTCAATAGGAATACTTGAAATCTTATCAATAGAGTTCAAGTCATATTCTACAGTTCTTTCCCGATAACTATATGATTATCAAGAATTGGGAACTGGTGGTCTTATAATTCTCTTCCAAATGGATAGAATCATTCGAGGATGATCCTTTGAGAGATAGAGCATGAGCAGAGCATGTCTGTGAAGATTGGGGGACTGATAGGTCATGACATCCTTCATAGTAACAAAAGTCCATCACCTACATACTCAAAAGCCAATTTATCTCATTCCGACGATCAGAATTGTTCATTCCGCTTTTATACTCTCAAATTTCGCGGCATTTCGCAATCTGGAGAAGTAACTCAAATTAGAAGCTGCACTTTTCCTTCTCATTCCTTTGAAAGTGAGTACCAACAAGTTCAAGACATCCAAGCGGTTGGAACGAGTTGATACCGGATATATACAGAGGAGCATACAGAATGAGTGTTCATTTTACAAATGACTTCGGTAGGCTTAAATATTTTATTCCTTGGAACACATAGTGCGTGATATCGCGAGCATATATTACTAATTGTAAAATAGTGGGGCGCAATGATGCGCGGAGCGGCCACTCCGCAATGCTCCCCTTTCACGAGGCGCCCATGAGCAGCAAGGAGTCATATCGCGACGTTGATTATATTCATTTGTAAAACCTCAATGTCTTTTCTCTGTTCTCCTGTTTAAGGGGGTCCCCAAGAACTGGCCTGCCCCACGATCTCGTCTACGTCGTTGCAAATATCATTTGGCCTTCAACCAACATTGGTTTATCATAACTGAGCGAATGTGAGTACAGCGAATGGATGAGTGAAAATAACGCGACCACAAGAACTCGAAGTAAACAGGAGAACTAAACGTGAAATAACTTTTCATATATATTTATTGATGTAGTCACTATTTTCGTAATTATTAATTGTTATCATTATTCCAACACAATCATTTAATATTTGATTATTTGTAGATAAAAAAAAATATTACATAGCAAAAAAAATCATCATATGAGTTGTGGCTGTTGTAGATGTCTATTTTCCAAGAAGAATTTTTCTACTGGCGCCGAAGTTTTGACCAGACTGTGTTGCTCCTTTATTAGAACCTGCTTGAAGTCCGATGAGGCCCTCGCCTGCACGCAATTGATCTTCCGTGAAGTACCTCTTATTCTCATCAGCTGGTTTCGGACCTAACCATGGTCCACGCCATTCAGGATGTTTGTAAGTCTGTGAATAATATCGATCAATAAATAAATACTCTTACATTTCATTTCAGATTTATACAATCATGATTGATTAATGAATTTACCGCACGTCCAAGTGCAAATATTGTGTTGGTCACTAGAGCAATATTTTTACGTTCCATAAGATCAACAGCCTGGAATAAGTCCACGTCTGGCACGCCGTATTTCACGCAAGCTTTCTGAAACCTATGAAATAGTAACGACATAGAGATATTAATTAATCTGATTAACATCATGTCGAGCATAATCCAATCATTTTGAATATCTATACTAATTTATTTATTTAGTATTGGCATCAGTATTAGATAGAACTCAGGTGATTATGAAGAATCAATCACCAGGAAAATTTCCGTAACGTTGACTATTGGAAAGAGTGAATTATGAACTATAGAAATCCACTGTTGTGTTGTCTGTTTGATTCCAACTCAATTTGTCATTGTTTGATGACAGTTTTGGCTACTCATTACTAATTGCTAAGATAGTCTGACATCATCTATCATGCAACGCAGTTTATAATTCTAGAAAGACTCATCACTAGCTCAACGAAAGTATTCTGATGAAGTTCGATTGTCTTTATATTTCGACTGCTTCATACATATGTCAACGTATCTCTTTTACCTCAACAAAAGTCATCGCCACTAATTATTTGCGTATCACTTGTTCTAATCATGACAGGCATCGTGTCGACGAAGAACACTTCTATCGAGATATATGTCAAATGTGGAGAATACAACATCAATATTATCGGATCAGTATGGGCTTGGAGAACTTGTAACACCCCGAATTAAAATATTGATAATTATCATCAACAGGAATTAACTGTTTAAAACCAATTTACATGAGATCTCAAAAGAAGTTCAAGAAATCCAAAGTCGCAGAAATAATGATTGGTATACGAAAAGCCAACGAACAAAATGAATAAAATAAAGCGAAAAAAATCGTATAAGAAAGAAAAGTAAGCAGACGATTCAGCTCCTTGATAAATCTGCTTGCCTGAGCCATTCCTCAGCTTAGTGACGCTCTCCTATTGTCTCAACATTAATTGCTGATTCGGTAATTAAGAAAATCTTATACTGAGTACACTATGGTTACATATAGTGTGGACGAGTGAAGTAAATTGAATTCGAAATGAGTGAAATTATGAGCAAATGGCACTCTACTCATAAAGAGGTGGAATAAAGACAGCGCGCTACGGCAGAATGTCGGCAGAAAGGCAGCAGAAAGGCAGCATTCTGTCACTGAAATGACGTGTCGCATATCCCAACGTATCAGGAGAACATTAAATCGCAAGAGTTGACCAGATTGTTCAGGCGCGCTGTCATGAAAGCTATCAATGTCACGCAGTGGTGGACTAGCTTGGATAATATATAACAAGATCATGTATATATATACATTCGTAACCACGATCGTAACATTTTCTAGGCTTTCTCGATCGTCTGACTTCCTGATTGCAAGCGCGTCTGCCGCATATGAGCACCGGTCTGCAACCTCATGTCATGTTTTGTGTCGCACGAAGCTCAATTGGTACGTCGACACGTATGTTACTCTCAAAATGTTTGGTCGGTATGTATATATAATACTTTCCCTCTTCGAATATATACATATCTATGTGTGAGATAAATGTGAGACGTTAAAAAGTATTTTTCTCTTTCTTTTTCTAGAATCGACCGATTCGTAAATGAGGAAGGACGGTACTTAGAAACCCCGCTGACATCAGAGTAACATGAAAGCAAGTTTCATCCCATTTCTTCTTGCGCCATCGTTCCTTTTTTTTCATTATTCATTTTTTCTTCTTCGATGTTCTGCTTCTATAGTATATATTTTTTTCTTTTCTCTTCTTCTTTAGACGCACGAGTTAGCAGTGTGGCCAGTGAACCGCTGAGAATATGTGGAGAATTTTACTTGTTGTGTCCTCATGTTACTCGCATCGAAAGGGAGTAATGCGGAGTGGCCGCGCTGCGCATCGTTTGCCCCACTCTCTCTCTATCTCGCGGTTTTTTCCTTGGCACGGTGCCGCGCGCCTTTTGCGTTTGTCTTTTGACGTATGAAAAAGGTCTCCATGTGTGACTAGACGTGTTATTGTACAAGATTGGATGGTACACGGGCACATTTGTTTACGAATATTCGTTCCTGGTAGATTATATGTCTTGCGCATGAATGTTTCAAGGATGATCATCAATTGTGCGCAATGATATATATATTTCCGATGATATAATCAGTAGATAATGACCTGACAATGGATATCTTTGCTTATATTTGTATTATGTGAGATAGAGCAACCACCTCCTCACATGCAAATAACCAACCAGGATTGTAGCAAAGCGCTGTAGGAATATCATCAACAAATTCGTCATTGATTTATCAGTCACATGTGGCAATTAGTTAATCTGAATGATTGATTGAAATCCATTTGGTGTCCAATAAAATGATGATACGTGTGCTCATCTCCTTTCTATTGATGATGGGAAACTCCGTTATTTATTCCCATCATGTTTTCATTCCATTCACGGAGAATCATCGAACGTTGACTGACGAATATGGAGTAGAGTTGTGGGTTGGGTCGGTGTCATCAGTGGGCGATGATCCCGACCTCGGACTTTGTCGGTGCTTCTTTATCAGGCGTACATGACAACGCTGGAGCTCAACGAAAATATTGAATGAAATATACCTATACATTCGTACGCGATTGTGGTATACATGAATGTCCGTAGTCACGCGGATCACTTCCACTTTCATTATATCTCTCCGATGTCTTGTTTGTTATTGTTAGATGATGAAAAAGAGGTCGATTTTGTGAGTTGTATGAGTGGAAGATATCGACATAATACTTCAAGGTAAAACACTGTCGATTGCGTAAAGTCGAATGAAGATCAGGCGAGCAGGAGTTTCATGTAGTTAATGCCGTTTACAACCGATTAGGCAGAAGCTTTCTATTACTCGGGAGACAATTTCATGGTTGGGTAACACACCATTATCAATTTATGTTATTTTTTGAAACTGGAACAAATTTCAACAACATAAAATGATAATTGTCTTAAAAGCAGTCCATGGAGAGACTTATCAGACATTCTGTTCTTATTTTTCGATGGAATATATATAAGCACTTACTGATTGAGATTGTCCATCATTTTATAATCGCCACCGGAAACATTGATTTTTGAAATGATTCCAGGTTGAAGTTTATTCATGAGTTTGCAAAAAATCACACCGTCTTTGAGAGCTTCTTCATAACTCATACCTGAAACGAGGAAAGAAATAGGTAAATATTCAATTTTTTGATTAGGCATATATAGATTTTGATATTAACTCTGTGAATTGCTTCCTCTCTGATCGAATGCCAAATGATTGGAGCTTGCGAACTTCATTGTGATGCTAAAATATCTTGGTTGATTATGATGTTTTTTAATTGGGATTCCAGGAAAGTAAAATCTGACCAAACATCTAAATCGACTGAATACTTAAGACAAATCAGTCACCCATTATTTGGCATATTTTTAAAGGTAATTATTCGCACTTTTACGTGCCAAGATTGTGGAGTGACATGAAAAGAATGTAAAGAGACACGAACGCATCAGGATTACATAAATACAGACTGAAATATGAGGAGTCGTGTGTATCTGATTTTTTCTTTTTTGGGTTTGGTGCTCGTAGAAGAGAGACGGGCGTGAGCGCAATCAATGCTGAAAAATGGGATGCCAGATATGAGGAATGAGAATTAAAATGCGGCGACGTTATTGATCGAGCCACTGTCTGCATATCCCACGTCAGTCACTCCACATTGTGTTTTATGTCATTTTATTTCTCTCAATTTGTCCTTTTCCATGTTTTTTTTTTCAGCGAGGATTGTTCGGCGGCTGCGTGGGTCAATGCAGAGAATCATAATCGAACCAACCGCGAACTATAGATACGCAATATATATAAATGTACAATGTCGAGAGTGGTGGGAAAAGAGAGAGTGAGAAATGACGAACAAACCTACGCAGCTTCATGTCCCCCCATTATGCCAAGAGGGAGTCCAAGGGGGCATGGAATTTTTTTCCTCGTTATATAAAGAAGAAAGTGAATCTCAACTGACGTCTTTAAAAATATATGTTGAATAAAAAAAAATTTTTTTTCATCTTACACGACGGACATATTGAAGATATGAAAAAAAATTTCACCTCTCGGTGTGGCGTGCGTGTCAGATGACGCCATTCGAAAGATGTGCCGCATCTCCGATACCCAGGGGTGCAGTTCTACGGTAGAGGTTGACTCGCACGTTTCGCGCTATATTTATTTTACTCTACGTATTCTCTTTATTCTTTTGGCTCGCTCATGGTTCTATATAGCTAACTTGTTATATATTCAATATCGTGTGTACCAATATATGCGTTATATATGAATTGGAAGAGGAAAACATTTTATTGATCACACCAGACACAGTTTGATGAATTCAAATGATTCTAGATGAGTCTCCTAGGCTCAAGAAATGTCATCATTTCCATTCGAACTTTGATCATATGGCGTTTTTTCCTACATTTCCATTTATCATTTTGTATATATTGTTTCAGAATCGTCATAACTTGATTTCAATGAATTTCGTGGCGCCCAAATAGACCTACCAAAAAGCCCAATTGCCATCTATTCGGGATAGTAGCCTGATCCTGCAAGGACGCACCACCACGTGGTACCAAACTCCTGGGGAAGGTGCAAACACATTGAGTCTATGTATACACAATAATATACATAGACACAATATTCGCTAGTTGATGTTTGTGAATATGAACGAACGAACGGCAGAGAGGGAGGCTGCAATGTCCTATACCACGAATCTGCTTGCCTAATACAAGGCTGGTCGTAGTTCGGCATTCCGAATTGACGAGCCATCGATAGTCGATTGAATCCATACGTACCAATATCGAATGTAGCGAGGAACTTTTGAAGGAGGTAGACTGTGATACAGCGTCAACAAAAGAGTTGAAGTAAGGTAAGACTGTGAACTGATCAGTAGTATACGAATATAGACACTCACAATTATTTTTTTCCATGCTTCGTTTCAATGATTATTATACAATAGAGCAAGCAGATAGAATATACTAGCGAATGAAAAGAAGGCTAGTTACGAGCATACGCTCAACGAACAAGATCAGGAACCCATTACATTTTAGGAAGTTGATTTCCGGATTTCGATGTGTAGGTATCAGGAATTTATTCGCTATAATATAGTTTGTTTTCATTTGTGTAGCGGTGTGACGAGGAAAAAATTCATCGTTGGGGAGTCGCCCATTTGCTCTTGACTATCAGGACTTCATAATGAATATACAGTCAATATGTAGGTTGAATTCAATCATTTGTAGAAAAAAATGGTGAAAAAAACTTTTATATTCTTGCAGAAAGATGGAATTCATGGATATGTATATATACCCTCATGTGGACAGATAACAAAAAGAGATGATACGATCCTGGTAGCAGCGAAAAGCGATGAGATGCCGTAAACGGTAGGAGGTGACAGGAAATCGATACATTACGGATTCATCTTAAATATTCAAATGAGTTATCTAGTAGTTGCTTGAAATGATTGATAAAAACTTGTGATTGATTTAAGGATTTACTGCGGATGAATCTGAAGCTTCAGATATTATATGTAAAGACATGGTCAATTTTATTGTTTGAAATTATGAATTTATTCATCATTGGTCCAGGTAATATCGTGTCATCCTTGACTGGAATGTTCCACCGCGACTGCGTCACGGATTTTATTGATTAAATGTCAAGCTCGTGTCATAAAGACGTCAAAGACACGATTTCCATCAGGACAACATCCTGCACGCGAATTTACGACTATTTCGCATCGATATATATATACATATATATATATAGCATTTACGTGTACCTCTTCGCCTGTGGTACTCGCACATGTTACACCGTAAATCAGGAATCCACCACTGAATTTCTGCGCTATGCTCAACCGTGAACAAAATTCTTGGCTAAATTCAAACATCATGATAACCTTTTTATACGCAATCAAATAATCCATTAATGATTACCAAACGTGGCAAATTCTTAACAGGTTCCACCTCTATCTATTCCACAGATGGGAGAAAATGTAATGCATAAATCGCCAATATGCTGGATGTATTATTGAACACGAAGTCATGACAAAGGACACTGAACTCAACAGATGGGACGTGGTGAACAAAGAGACATAGATTTATGATGGGCATTCGACAAGTAAAGGAACTAGATCTTTATGCTGATCTCGAGAGCAATTAATTGGGAATATTATGATGAAGGTAATGAAGACACAATTGAATGATGATTGAGACAAAAAATTGTTTCCATATAATTTTTCAGAGGTGGAAACGGAAACGGGAAATAAATCCACTATATAAGCGCTAGGTTCATCAACTTGTTGCGCAAGCTCGTAAATTTTCCCTTGGGCTGTAACCCTGGTAGGCTTGTCTCAAAGTGACGTCATTGACGAAGCCATGACTGGCGTTTGGCGTCTTCAAGTTCAATTTCAATGTGAATGATTGACAATTGAAGGTATAGACACGTCTAATTTGACAAATTAAATGACACTGATCAGAAACGATGAGAGATGGGTAGTGGATGTGCTTTTATAATATTCGCTCGCCGGCGATGCGAGAATGGAATTGATCAGGCGCAAACTCGCGTTGACGTGTTGCTGTGAGTGGGTGGTTAACAAAGCGGGAGAATACAGACAGATTTAGGGGGAGACGTCCCTATAAATCCCTCAAACGTCTGATAGTTTCCTGGTGCGATAGGACGCCTTGCGCCGTCGTGACGGACGGATGACTGACATTTGGACACACTTAATGTTGATGTGCGCGGTGTCACAAAAGCGAGCTTTTTGCTTTAGATTCACATGAGTGTCTGGAGGAACACATTAAGCGAGAGGTCTGTTGAATAGGGATTTGGCGCGCGACGCTGTTCTCGTTGTTGTATCTACGTATGTATATAGAATGGGTCGATTGGTGAGCATTGCATGTTACACTGAAGTTATATAAAGAAAGAGCGTGAATATGAGAAACTAGGCCTTCAACTATGTCTCCCTGATACACTAGCGTCCCAGCGACGTAACATGATGAACGAGTGACGGCAAATCGATACTCGAAATGTGTCTGGGAGACACATGCTGACTAACAAATTGTTCGAGGAAAATTGGATTGAGGGCTAATTATTGAGAATAATTTTTTTTGTCCATATTATCAGTTGATGATGTTGTGGATGTTGATATGTTGGCATGTGTTACTGTATAATGTTATTTTTTTTAAGTACGACAGGTGAAGTTAAGGTAGCGAGTAATCAGGCTCCTACTCGGTGGTGAAAGCTCACCAAGAAAAATGTCGTGTCTCACTATAGACGTCCCCAACATACAACTTCGTACACGTGATTGTGCGCAGTGATGAAGACGTTGAAGAGTGAAGGCACTGCGCACTGTGCGAATGTGGGGGTGAAAATCACCAAGAGGGGATTGTGTGGGTGAGTGGGGGATGGTTTGGTCGTTTGGCCACCTCCACGTTGTCCTCCATTACACCAGGATGACAGTCGCAGGTGGAGGCGTGATAGTATTAAAATCACAATATTATCTGGTGGGAGACGAAATGTATCTTTATATCTGTTGAGTAACTCGTTGGTTGTTTTCGTTCCAAATGATTATATACATCTATGTGTCATGTTATTTCATTCTATTGATTTGGCTTCTACTGTGAATCATTACAGTGGATTTGTATTTTGTGACCAAGTAAAAATTGCAGGATTGATTAAGAGATATTCAATTACACAGAAGTGTACAGATCCACGATAAATGTTTTGGAAAGACTATGATTTGAATCCTCTGTGTCATCGTTGAATAAATTCCAAGAAAAGAATCCCTCATTACAGTCAATCGTTTTAAGATGAATAACTTGATCCCAATTGTTCATGTTCAAAACACAATCAGATGAAATAATTATTATTCCAAAAATTTCTTTATGACCAATAGTTATTGCATAAATCTAAAAATATTTTCCCGTCTCTTTCATGAATCTAAATTAAATACCGACCTTCAACTTGTGACGTAACAAAGCGCGCGCTTTGCCAGGATAGCACGAGGATCAGGAGGCAAAGAACACCCTCTACCGTGATATGAAAACATGTTGAATTAAGGCAGCATCCTTGGTGGATGAATCCACCACAGAGATCATCGTACCATACTCGATATAAACAAATCGATACTACCACGAAATACTGACCTTACCCACTCATTTAACCTTTGTGACGTCATGTACCCTGACATTTGTATCCGGATCACATGGATGTGCAGATGGTTTGTCATTTCTAGGGTGTCTGTGTCACATTTTATATTTAATATGTGCATACACACCCGAAATGTTTAGTATTCCGGTGCCTACAACTTGCGAACCTACGCCACCTCTGTTGAGCAGGGTACTAGTACATATGAGGGAGTTGATAATGTCTTAGATACAAAAATTGAATTTCCAGAAATGTATTTGTGCTTCCCGATACCATTACTATTAGCATTTGTTGAGATATCAGCAATGACTTCTAGATGATTCTGAAGGGCTTGCAGCGAAATTTCCACCCCTAAATATCCGAGTAACATGTCGATATCGAGGTGGCACGATTGAATTGAATTGAAAGAGGGTAGTTCTGTAATATAGAACATCGCATACATGCCCCAGACCAATCGATAAAATACAAGGGATGTTAACACCCACGAATCAAACGCCCGATTCCATCCTAGCGGAGAATAACTTTCAGCTTCATGAACTCCTAGTATATCAGTCAATCGGTGTTTAGACAATATTCGGAAAATTACGTCTATGCACTTGTGTTTACCTGGTGGAAATCTCTCGCCTATTACGTGTTCAATCCATCTTTGTGCCTCTGCTTCTTGTTCTGGTTCGCGTTTACCAGCAACCTTAAATGAAACAAACAATTTATGAAAAAAAGTACTTAATGTGAAATGAAAGTAGTTTCCTTTCTCAGGAATGAAAGTAAAATTAAATCTATTTGCAATTTCAACATTGAAGTACAGTTTTGATAATGAAGAGATCAATTGGAAACGTCTCAGTTGAATCAATGAATATTGCAAATTATTCTACGAAGAATGAAATGAATACAGAATTTTCTAACATTATTGTGCACCTAAGTTTGAAACTGATGAGACTCATTTCTCGAGACCTCGTGGGTTGCACAGACCTTGGGCGAGAGCGAAGTTGGAATCATCTACGAGGAATGGATCACGAGACTAACTATTTGGTCAGTTGCTCTAGTGGAGAGATCCATCCAGATTTAAGTTTGAGTTATTATATCAGTTTCCGCAGAAACTTTCAAAAATTGCCGTAGCCGATGGTATTTCACATCGTCTTGGCGGGGTATTGGTAAAAGTTTTCAACTAGCAATAATCGCACCTCGGTAGAACCTCATTGGTTACGATATCGCCACTGCGCAAAGATACTTCAACCGCCGACAGTTGGGCAATTATAACTTTTTCAACAACTTGACATAAGCGAGAAGAGTCGATATTCATCGCCGCATAGCGGCAACTTTAAGAATCAAATTCTCCACATCCCTCGCACCGAGTTTGACGACGCGATAGTCTACGGGGCGAAATCACATTTTATTTTCGATGAATATTCTGTATTGCATACAAAATATATAACGAAATCATATCAATTTGAGCATATTTCACAATTGTACAGAAATGTATAATGACTAGGTCAGTGGCGTGTGCCTCATGCGCGCTGATTCTGAATGATTTTACTTATTATTCATCTTTAAAATAATTATTTTATCAACTATCTATTGATTGTATTTATCATTTTCAATAATAAATAAACAAATTTATTATTGTCCATCTGATTGAGTGAAAACCAGTTAATGTTCCCTCGCCAAGAGTCGAGTTTATTTTTAGAATTTTATGTCACGTATATACATGATATTGTTGTTTTTATTTTGTATAAAATTCATTCGTGTGTTAAATTTATAAACAATGTGGCAATATTCATTGACGTGTAAAATTTATTTATGTACTTATACGATGAACGTCAGCGTTTATGTTTAAACAATATTTTCAGGGCAAGTAAACTGTGTGGTGGAATTAACTGTGAATTGTGACAAAATTAAATGGTCGATTGACAAAATCTAAACGCGGCAGTGGTGTCACAGACATTGGCGATGGCGTGTTTCCAAATATTACGATATTTCACTGATTTTATCGTCAACACAAAATCACACTTAACTCGATGACGGTGATATTATTCAATTTTATTAATTCGTTCATAAACTACTATTTAAAATGCTTGAAATCGTTTTATCTATTGATATATTGTATTTTCATATTATTTCGATAGACATCATCAGTAATATTTACAAAGAGAATAATAAATTAATTACAGTAAGTATTGTCAATAATTGACGATATTTATTAATTGTTCTATTTATTCATTAGAATGGGACAGTGATAATTAAAAGAAAGAGATGAATTTGCAATGAAAAATGATTTGCAGTCTCCTTTAAATTTTATTCGTGACGAAAAGAAACATATATATGATACTAACTCTTTTCATTTTAGCACCCACTATAGATATTTATAATACGAACTAAATAAAATTTTTTCGAATTGAATCGATTTATAAGTTCACAGAAGATCGTGTCAGCCAATTGGGGAAAGTCCATTAATTAGCAAAGAAGTTGCGAACATTACAATAAACATTTCTGTCTCCAATTCCAGCATTTTTCAATGTTTTCAAATAGCTCTTCCTCATACCAACTCTAAAATGATCATGGGAGAATAGTGCGTCAAAAAAATCTATTTTTCCCATGCGAAATATGAGCACCCACTTCCAAATCTATTACATTTTTAACACAACCCATGTTTGTGTCACGCATTTTTTTTTCTTCCTTCCACATAGACCAGGAAAAAATTGATACGAATTTATTTTTAAAATAATTCGCGTCAAACTCTAGAGGGCAACGAAATAATATATAATAAGAATGATAAAACAAATGGACTCGAAAGTGAACGAGTAACAAATAAGAATGAAAGAAACAAAAAAAAATAGTGAGCGGGGGTGTGGGAATACCAAGTGGGAAAGGTGCCAACAAACATCTACATGCACGCGGTTACGCCTTACGTTCAAACATCGGGAAGTCCTGTTGTCGGGAGGGGATGCCAGCATATAGCATCGCGACGCCGAGATTTTGACTTAGTTTCTATCCGACAAGAGACGCACAACTCAAAAAAAAATAAACGAAAGTGTTCATATCATCAATTAATCGAAGTTTAAACGATTAAATCATAGAAGCAATATCAACATTTACATCAAACATTCATCACAGCAGCTAAATCAACATTGAACATGCCGGTATGTTAATGATATTCCATTCTCGTTGTTATACACAATTATTTATAACTCAAAATAAATCCAATTGGCGAATTAAAGTTGTAAATTTAATGCAATACATCAAAGACGTTGGAAAAATATTATTTGATTGTTTCACTTAATTTTCCAATGAGATCACCTTTGCTATGCTCAAATTAGACTTCCGGTGTGTAATATGAATAAAAAAGAACGAGCTGGCCATCTGCAGGCTATCCAACAAATATATATATATATGTATAAATGTTCTGAAAATAATCTTCGGTATACGGCGAACGAGCGCTCAAGAGACTCCAGAATAATTTTGTGTGCCTGGAAGTCTGTCGTTTTATTTTTAATAACTACCCCGATCTACACTTTGATTAAAAAAGAAGAACGCGATCCTATTAAATGCATGATATTAATGAATTGATTATCCAATTAAATAATTGGACGAAAAATTGTCGGTCATGCTTGAGGAATATTGGCAGACATGGATGTTAAACATGTTTATAATATCTAAAAATATTTGGTGGTAAGAAATATTGCCAAGATAATTTTTGTCAATAGTCAACGAAAACGACAATACAAATGTCAGGATATAAAATTTATTTAATCCAATGATGATAATAAATTTCTTGCGATCGTAATACTCGAGTTATAAATATAGCTATGATGTGCGAGGGATATTTGTGTTTATCTCTTTGAGACGTCATAGACGCGAATAAAGAAAAAAATAGCAACGGTAATCCAATATCATGAAAGCAGGATTAATCGACTGGCAGTTTGATGAGAGACAAGATTTATTGCACGATACTCGCAAGAGATTTCCTCTGAGAAAGTAAAAAAAAATAAAACAATTTAAACAATTAGATCTCGATAACAGCTGCAAGTTATTTTTATAAATTTGTCCAATGAGCACATTTCTATATGAGAATCTATTTTCAGACTTGATGTGTATCATCAATCACCAACTATACATCAAAATAATTTCTTTGATATTTATTTTTTTCGTTGTTTATATTTGAGATTGATTGGAAAATAAGATGATGAAAATAGAATTAATTTTAAATATTTGTTAACAGCCACGTAACAAAGAACAGGAAGCTGAAGTTCTCACTTGGATTGAGGATGTACTGGGTGAAAAATTACCAAAGGGCGAATACGAGGACATCTTAAAAGATGGTAGTGTTCTCTGTCATCTCATTAATAAACTCGCGCCTGGGTCAGTTAAAAAAATCCAAACGAAAGGCACCAATTTCCAATTGATGGAAAATGTTCAAAGGTAACAATAAAGTTTACTCATAAATAATAAATTCATTATCTGATATCAAACGTTAATATAAATTATTTTAATTCCGTTATTTATAAATAGGTTCCAAGCTGCTATTAAAGCCTATGGTGTTCCCCAAGAGGAAATTTTCCAGACAGCTGATTTATTTGAGAGGCGTAATATACCTCAAGTGACTCTGTGTCTTTATGCTCTTGGAAGAATTGTGAGTGCTTAAAATATGGCAACCACTTTTTGTTTATTTAATATCATTAGAATGTTGAGGTTTAATCATTTCACTTCTATTCACATAGACACAAAAGCATCCTGAATACAACGGACCACGATTGGGTCCAAAAATGGCTGACAAAAATGAAAGATCATTCACTGAAGATCAATTGAGAGCTAGTGAAGGTCAACTGAATTTACAAATGGGATTCAACAAAGGTGCCAGTCAATCTGGTCACGGTGGTTTTGGAAATACACGACACATGTAAATTAACAATATTAATTTCACAATTTCAATGCAGATGGAACAAAACATATAAACGCTATTAATCACACATATATAAATTATATTTATATTAGTTAAAATGATTCGATAGATTTCTATGCCAAATTGTCAATTCTTTTTCTTTTCTTTGGCTAAAAACTAATAATTGGAAGACACACAAACACATACACTTATAAATATAAATACACTGTACACACACGCCCCCATATATACATGCACCTACACATTACTAAAACGAGGATGAAGAACATGCTGGAAAAACAAAACACAACATTGCACCACACATTAAACAAACACACACGACAAAAATACAAGAACAGACACCAACACACATAAACATCAATGACACATTTATTTTACTCGTAAAGTGGAAATTTTGCTAACGTAAATCTATATATCAATGTTTATATTCGATAATTCAGATGAATTATTGCTTTTATGTTTGTTTATAATTATAAATAAATTTGTTACAAAATAGGTTATGTTCTTTCTTTTATTACCCTTTACTGATTTTCCTATTTTAGAGAAAAGGGAGAGTATAAAATAGTTCGAATAAATTGAGTTTGATGAAGACAAGTTGAATTTCACTTCAATTTGGTATCAAAATTCGTGGAGAAACAATAACATGAGATAATGAGCGTGCAAAGAAGGCGAAATGAATTTTTTTCTGGACTACAAACTTCATGCTAGAACTAATGCTATTATAAATTGTCGACATGAATTTATTATTCTAGTTACAGTTCAAAATAGTTGAGATGATGAAAGATGTTATGAACATTTAGATGTCACAGTCATTACTGGGACAGATATCTTTCATCATTTTCCTAATCGACTTTGTGATAAATTATGGTTACTTGTAATAATGACGCTTGCATTACGTTAGATAATTTTAAGTACAATGAAAAAAAAAGATAAATAAAAAGCAAAATTTAGAATGAAAATGGAACATACGTGGATGTAAACATATGTGCGATAAGAGCGATGAGAGAAGGGGATAGATATATAGCAAATGTAATTCGTAAACGTTTTGGTTGGCACGTCTATATGCGTTTATTTCTGGATTCATTCGTAGGTCGAATAACACACAAGTTGAATTTTCTCTGGCGTGTTTGCTCACTGGATCGGGTCACGGCTCCGTACCAATTTTATAAATTTACAAGGGCGTCTAATACTATTTATAAACAACCTTATTACTTTTCAATAACTTTTTCTCATGTCTTTTCTAGTTCTATTATGAGATTTGATACTTTTCATTGAAAACATTGACTGGGGACATGAACTAATAATTATACTGATCATAATGAATAATTGGAGATTTTTTTTCCTTCAATTATGATCTAGAAGAAAATGCGTTATAAGACGAGAGTGCGTCATGAACCAAATTAGAATTTATTAGTATGTACAGAATGTGTAAATGAATTTTCGGAGGGTGCAAAGAAAATTTGTGTATGAGTCGTAGAACTATTTTTAATTCAAGGTTATAATTATTCGGATAGAGTATACTTAAGCAGTGATAAATAATTGATTAATTTATATAATATTTACTTTATTTATTGTTATCAAAACATTTAGACGCGTTGAATAAAAACAATTACATCTTTCATGTGTACTATTTATTTTCGAGATTCTAATCGTCTGATTGATATATCGTGAATAGATCTTGTCATAATAAATAATAAATATCATATTATGAATTCGAAACTTCGCGCGAATATTAGATAGTGCGTGCGCACCTGATCGCGCGCAAAATTCGAATGATAGTTCAATGATGAAACACTACAATTCTTTGCTACAATTTAAATGTCACTTGTCAAATTAAATCTATTAGATTATAATCTCTTACTAAATTGTTTTTGTGTTACATTTCTGTGAAAAATGGGTTGATTTGATATATTCTCACCTGCCAAAGTGGACGTCCAGGCATGTTGAAGTTGAATGATTTATTATTTTCAATTTTTTGATTCGTTCTGGTGTATTGAATTACACTTGACAATGTCGCACTTGAGAATTTTCTGCCTCGCTGATTATAAAATCCCTCTGACGTTAGACGCAAGCTCACAAAAAGTGTGAAGCAGCGGTGGTCCGTGCCGAGATATATATCCGTGACATGGATTCACGTGTATTAGTGTGAATTTTTCGCGTGGGAGTGTTTCTATATATGGATCACTTACTCACCAGTATATATTACCACACAAATGCATTTTGGTTATTCTGAGCAAGTATGTGAGAGAAGAATGAGAAAAAAAATTCCGCATAGTGAATAATATATTAGTCAGCGGAATTTACTACGGATTTATTTTTGAACTTTTGTCACTAAAATTGAACCGTTAAAAATAGATTTACTTTTGGAAATAACAAACAAAATGGACGGTTATATAAATGCTCTGTCTAACTGTATCATTTTGATGCAATTCATGGGCGATTATTCGTTATCTTTCTGATTAAAATAATATGTGTTATTTAAAAGGGCTTTAAAAATTTCGGCTCCGCGGTAGCGTGGCCGAGCGGTCTAAGGCGCTGGTTTAAGGCACCAGTCTCTTCGGAGGCGTGGGTTCGAATCCCACCGCTGCCAAATATTTTGTTTTGGCCCTCATTGAATTGGTTATTTTGCAATATCAATTGTTATTGTTGTTCGTACTCTTTCTGAATATTTTTCCAGGTGCACCAGGCACTTATTTTTGATGTGGGAGCATTCATTTTCCTTCTTTTCATTGAAATAAATTCCAGCGAAGTAGTATTGCAGGTCGTTTAGCGTGTGATTCCTCGACACATGCTGAAGTTTCATTCTTCAACAATTCATTAGATCCATCGTTATGAAAAAAAAAAGTACTCATATCCAAATATGTAGGCTTCATAATTCGGGTGTCATACCGCAATATTGCTTCAAACGAGAGTATTTTTCATGTGTTTGAAGAGATGATTGTTGAAAGGAATGTCGAATTCAAAACTGAGTAGATCCTGAGGACAACAATAATTGACATAATTCATATTTTGTGCTGAACATAAAAGAATGAATCTGTCATTCTGTTGAAGGATACATCATCTTTAACTAGACGAAAAAAAGTTACCTATATCCCATCAAGCAGGTCCATCCAAGACCCTACGATATATCCGTACATGAATTGCATCCAGGTGTCGCACATATGCGAAATAATACCAGTTAGTCCAAGAGATAGAAAAAAGACAAAACGCTCGCGCACAACTTTAGGATCCAGCGGTTTTGCCATGATCCAATGGGTTGCGTCGGCACGCGGCGCCGTGGTTCACACCTAACAGGAGTACATGAATGTTTAGTAGCTTCATACAGTAGAACAGTCCAATGAACTCATATGCGAGTTCTCTCATGCAAGGTTTCTGTGGCCACTTATTCTATATACATATATACATGATGCATCTGCCCAAACGGATGCGAGGTCGCCTGGGACAGAACTTTCCTTTCAGTCCTTTTTTTTTCCTCTTCTCTTTGTCCACCCATTCATTCTTCATCGCCAGTTATACACTACGCAGCAAGCCTATAGGCATAATGTGCTCATGCAGAATGAAAGAAAAGGGACAAATGAAAAGAGGGTCCTTGAGGAAGATTGGTAATGGCTCTTGACGAATCATGAAATCCTGCTGTGGTTGTTGTTCTTGGGGGCTCAAGTCAATTCGCTTCAATGCTCCAATATCACAGTGTTTGTGTTTCTTCTATTATATGAAATGTACCCAATATCATTTTGTTTACTGGTATTATATTATGTACATATCTTAAATGAGCTCTACCAACTGACTTGATACGATACCGAGTGGATGATATTACCCCTATGGTAAAGAAGAAGGTATATAGATAATCAAGCATATACAATATACATATACTTCTCATATATACGTACACAAATGAGAGAATGAAGAAAAGAAAGAAGAGTGTGCTGGTTTTATACACTCCCAGACTTGCGTGTTGCCCTGATAGAGGTTTCATTCTGAAGATGCCACCCCGGACCACGCCCCTGAATTACAAACATTTCAAATTTTCAATATGAAAAAAAAAGGGAACAAAAGTAAAAGAAATGTAGAAAAATATATACCTTTGTTGTCTTGGAATTTCGAACGTTTCGCTGTACTTCCTGTGATTGATTCACAGCTTCACCTGAGATCGGGGGAAAAAACAGAAAATAATTCAAAGATATGAAAAGGTTCATGATACCATCTTGTCACAATAATTAATCATCAATTATAAAAATTTAATTTGCGAATACCTTTTGTAGTTCACTTCAGCTGTGTGTGATAATGTGCACAGAATCCCTGTCTTGTGATTCAAAACGTCAAGTGGTGCGTGCTCACATCCCGCATACGTTCCGTCATGAAGCAGGAGATGATAAACTGAAAAGATGTTACCAGTGGTTCGTACACAGTGGAACGACATTCGCGCGGGTTGGCTCATTTGGCCCCTCCTGACATCAGGAGAATATGTGTAGCTATAGCATCTGTTGTATCTCATTCACGAAAAACAGTAATACACATCTACAGCATCATTCTATATCAAGAATGTATTATAGTTGAAAACGTGTGGTGGAAATAATGCTGAAGCAGATAATAAGGATACTTCGTGTTGGCGTTAACTTCAGCAGAATCAGTTTTACTTTCTGTATTCGATAGATATGAGCAAAGGCGAACAGTAAAAATGAAATGTTTAATTTTGGTTGCGCAGTTAGAAAGCGGAATGGACATAATCAACAAATCAACCGACTTGATACCAGAGAAGAATGAAATCAGAGGAGTTTTACTCAACTGTTACCAAGTGTTGACGTGTGGTGTGTTATGTATTAAACTGAGATGGGATGAGGATATATTTTGCAATGCGTGTGTACCTTCTACACTCATCATGTTATCCGTGGATCGGAAAGACACAATTTTGAGGAAGAGCCGCATGGGCCCTAAGCACCTCTGTGACGTTACGACGTCTTATTGGCCATCTACGACCCTTTCCATCGGTCATTGGTCCATTAATATTCGGTTAGCCCGGGTATTTTCGGCAGGACCAATTGCTACATTGCACGTTAGTACAGTTTAGATTCAAATACACTCTATGTTGAACGAACACCTATTGATTTTCTCTGTAAAACAAAAGAATAACATACATTTTGTATATTTGAAGTAATTCAGAGTGCAATGACACTGTTTTCCCCCAAAATTTATCGCATTGTCGCTTAGCTCGCCATTGGACAACTATAAACAATATCAATTTCAAAAAATTTAATGATACATTAACACCATTAGTTATATCTACCAAAAATTTCTCAAAGTATTGAACCCATCATTTATTCAACGACATTGTATCAACGATTTCCCCTAAATTTTTTCAATAAATACCTTTACAGGGTGGCCATTACCACCTTGATGTTTCTACAGTGTGTATGAACGCACACACACACAGTTGCTGATGTCAACGACATCCTGGTTGCTTCCGATGCTTTCGTCATCACGCGTACCATCGACAAGCATGCGTTCCTGTTGAAAAAATTCCTCACGGGCGAAAGTCAAGGTATGACGGAATATCGTAATACTCACAGCTTTGGTGAGTCTAGCTATCAGACTGATTGTACACAAGGCTATATAGTATCGTAGTATATGTGTATCCAAACGTATATAGTATGTATACGATGTGTTAGGAGGTTTATCGGTGTGGAGCTTCAGTATATATATGCAGTGTAGAGTCGATTGAATTTACTGCCGCATTCATGATTGCCTGATAGTAAGAGGGGCTCGATGAGACAACCCGCGCGAAACTCTCTTTAACGTGGGGAGAAAATACTAGGTGTACTTGCTACATGGGTTCCTCATAGCATAGAGCTCGCATGCGGGATGTGAGCACGCACCGCATGTCATTTTTGCGTACTTTTTATCATGTTTGGAACCAATGCAAATAGAAATTGGTTAGAAAGAGTAGTACTACATCTACTACATTTGTAGCATTGTTTATATGGTTATACTGCCAGTTCGGATCAGTTTGGATGAATAGGTAGTGATGATATTAGGCTTTGTTCTAGTACAGTTCATGGGCTGGAGCATACAATTCTGGTTTAATCGGCTTTGATTGGTTGTAGGTTGTTTCTTGAGGGGAAATGTCAGACCATTTCCCCTTTGCAAGGAATATCAGTTAATAACATTCTTAAAGGTTTGAGTGAAAATGTTGGACGGTGATTCAAGTGAATGTAGAAATGATTGTTTAGGTTGGAAATTGGTGGATGATTAGTCAGGGGCTTTTTGTAATTTTATAGAGCGTTTTCACCGTTGTAAATTTAAGTTGGATAGGATAATTTTGTCTAGTTTCTTTTTGGGCCTCTGCATGATCATCTGAATTGTACTAGGGATGAAGAACTGAGGGTGCGTTCCGATATACGCTGTGAACACTGGGTAATGTGATATCACACAGTAATTCTAGTGATACTGTAACACCGTTCCGTTTTTGGACGGACACCGGAAGTACAGATCACGTGACTCACTGAGAATACTGGGATTCGTGGGACACTCCGACAGGACACTGTCAGTGTATTTCGGAACATACTCTTATTCAATAAATGAAAATAAATTTATTCAGACTAATATTGTTAACAGTTCATAAGAAGACTCCGTGGCGCAACGGTAGCGCGTCTGACTCCAGATCAGAAGGTTGCGTGTTCGAATCACGTCGGGGTCAAAGCTCCTCTTTTGGCGTGCATGAGAACCACTTTTTGATAAAAGGTAGACGGAAGTGACAAGCGCGCCAGAGTGGTGATTTTCTTACACAATGGACTTCACTTTTGGTGTAACCGGTAGTGGGTAAGGAAGGTATTAACGAAGCCTCGGCAGACTCGTACGAAAGCCTAGTTGGCTTACTGTCAACTTGTGGGAAAGTGGCGCCACACAAGTTCATTTTTAAGATGAATGTGGAACATAGATTGCGAGGGTAAATTTTTCTGTGCCGGTGAATCTGGGATCACTTTTACAATCCATGAGTTCGAATTAGTGTTGCGCCATTCCTGTTGTGATACCTACTACTACTAGGCGACCTACGATAGGGAATGATATTTACAGAAGTGATATGTGATTGGAAATATGGTTTCTTTAACGCCAGCTACTGATAACAGTAATCACTTCGTCTCTATAATGGTGTATATCTTAATTAGTTTGCTAGTATATATATTTTATGGAATTGGTCCATATATAAAAGTGCATCGATAAGGAGTGTTGAAATTTCATCAGGCCGCTGAGGCCTGCAATGTCGTTGGAATTTCAAATGGCAGACCCATCCAACTGCCCGACAATGTCCGAGAACTCTGGAAGCAGAAAAAGAAAGATAGAAAACACGCACCACAATGAGTTATCCAGAAACTCCAAATTGACAACAACGGAAAGGTTTGAGATCGGATTTAGAGCCGCACAAAGAGCTAATATTGTAACTGATGAAAAAAAAACTAATAAAAGTAAGAATAGACTAAAGCCAAATTTAAACGTGACAAGGCCTAACCGGCGCCTGAAAAAAAATGTAAACAATGATGAAGTGAATAACTCGCATAATACCTCAACTGACACTATTCAAACGATTGACGACGACGATATGTCGAAGACAACAACAAATAAAACCGTTAAACCACGCAAATCAATAACGACTAATCTCCCCAGCACTTCAAATAAATTTGCTCCCACGCGAAAGTGAATATATTACAATTTTAACTAAAAATGTCAGTATTTATAATCAAATTAAATTATCATTAACAGACAGTAAAACTCACTTTTTCACTCATACGCCAAAGCACATCAAATCAAAAACTATGATATCAAAAGGCATAAAAGGCGGCTTCGATCCCGCTGGAATAGAAAAAGAATTAAATGAGAAGAAACATCCGAGATTAATAATAAAAAAAGTCATTAAATCTAACTTTACAGACATGACAATTAATCCTATGTATATAGAACAGATAGATAGCTCCAACGAAGTCAGTGAGCTCACACAAATTAAATCTATCGCCTATCAAACTGCTAGATGGGAAGTGCTAAAGAAAAGAGGGATCTTTCAGTGTAAAAACTGCCAACGCTTTGGCCATGCCAGTAACAACTGTAACTTAGGATACAGGTGTGTAAAGTGTAGTGAATCTCACAAACCAGGGGAGTGCCAAATCACAATAGATAGCCCTAAAAATACGTTAAAATGCGCTAATTGTAATGGTAATGGCCGCCCGGCTAACTACCGTGGTTGCCCTTACTACACTAGTGCAATAGCATCCATAAACAGAGCAAAAGAAAAAAGTAAAATAAGCAAACAACAAATAACTACCATCCAGAATTACAACAGAACATTCAACAGTAAACCCACTACAAGTGGAATCTCATACGCAAACATAGCCAGCAATAGCCATAATAAAGTCACCAACAATAGAACACAAGCAATAACAAACACACATAATACAACACTTCATCTACCCGGAATTCTAAACCAAACTCAAAATCATACACCTCCTCCTAACTGGTTAGTGAGTTTCAAAAATGAAATAATAAACGGAATGAATAATATGATTTCAAGTCTAAAAGCAAAATGGATAGAGCGGACCAAAATGCCAAAGGCGGAGGAACTGCAATAATTATAAAAACAAATATTGACACGCAGTTAATAAATTTCCCTACTTCAAAATTGAATGAAATATTAGAATACACCATCATTAAACTAAAAACCATAACCGGAATAATGCATTCATCATTAGCATCTATGCAACCAATCGCAACGTACTTAAAAACGTAGTGCGTCTGACTCCAGATCAGAAGGTTGCGTGTTCGAATCACGTCGGGGTCAATCCTTTCCTTTTGCGGGTGGATGAGAACCGTTTTTTATTAAAGTGCTGTAGAAATACTCACCAAGAGACTGGCTTCATTTTTTGATATTATACGTGAAAGTGGTGTCATTATTGGTGCTTATAGAGGGTGTTAAACTTTGGTCAGGCCATTGTGGCCTGTGAAACCAGCACTCCAAGATGGCAGATCCATCAAACTGCCCATCACCATCATTGGAAAGTTCTGGAAACAGAAAAAGAAAAATTGAAACCGCTCACCACAATGACGACACATTCAGAAACTCCAAGCTCACAACCACAGAAAGGTTTGAAATTGAGTTCAGAGCCGCACAAAAAGCTATCTTATCTAATGACAAAAAATCAAAAAATAAGAACAAACTAACGCCTAATTTGAATTTGACTAGGCCTAACCGGCGCCAAAAAAAAAACATAAACAATGACGACGAAGTGAATAGCTCACTGAATACCTCAAGTGACACTATTCACACAATAGACAATGACGACACGTGGAAGACAATAACGAGTAGAACCGTTAAACCACGCAGACCAACAACGACAAGTCTTCCTAGCACGTCGAATAAATTCGCGCCATTAGGAGACACAGCTGACGATGATAATGACAATGCACAAATTGTGCCGAAAAGCACGACGATGGCGTTATACGTATCAACAGCAAATACCACAATAAAAGACCTAATTGAAAATTTAAACTTCCTGAACATGGATAAGGACAAATTTAGACTAAGTCTCCCACGAGGAAGTGAATACATCACAATATTAACAAAAAATGTCAGTATTTATAACCAAATTAAGCTATCACTAACAGATAGTAAGACCCACTTCTTCACACACACGCCAAAACATATCAAGCCAAAAACTATGTTGTTAAAAGGCATAAAAGGCGGCTTTGATCCCTCTGAAATAGAAAAAGAGCTGAATGAGAAAAAACAGCAGGGACTAATAATAAAAAAAGTCATAAAATCCAATTTCACAGATATGGCAATTAACCCCATGTACATTGTACAAATAGATAATACAAACAAAATCAGCGAACTTACACAAATAAAATCTATTGCCTATCAAACTGCCAGATGGGAAGTATTAAAGAAAAGAGGGATATTCCAGTGCAAAAACTGCCAACCGCCATGCCAGCAATAATTGCAATTTGGGATACAGGTGTGTGAAATGCAGCGAATCACACAAACCAGGAGAGTGTAGAATTACCATAGACAGCTCCAAAGACATGCTGAAATGTGCCAATTGCAATAGTAATGGCCACCCGGCTAACTACCGCGGTTGCCCTTACTATACTAGTGCGATGGCATCCATTAATCGAGAAAAAGAAAAAACAAAAATGAATAAACAAAAAATAAACACCATTCAGTTACACAATCGAGCAGTCAGCAATAAATACACCGTAAGTGGAATCACTTATGCTAATATCGCTAGCAATAATCAAAAACACACCAATATTAACACACAACCAACAATAAATCCATATAGAAACAATATAATAAGGCAAACAAATAATACACAGAATATAACAACACCTTATCCACCTCATAATTCAAATATAAATCAAAATCACGCGCCTCCACCTAACTGGCTAGAAAACTTTAAAAACGAGATCATTAACAGCATGAACAATATGATTTCAAATATAAAGACAGAGATGAATAACAAAATTGAACAATTAAATTCAAGAATTGATGAAATCCTAACGGAAATCACAGTAATAAACTAACAATGGCAGTAAACATTATAAATAATAATATAAAAATAGCGGCTCTGAATATCAATTCAACAGTCTCAAAAAAAAAACAACTCGACGTGGCTAATTTTATAATTGACAACGAGCTGGATATACTACTCCTCTCAGAAACCAAACTTAGCAATAGAAACACACTGAACATACCAAATTACAAGGTATTCAGAACAGACAGAACTGACCAAAATGCAAGAGGCGGAGGTACCGCAGTAATAATAAAAAATAACATGGATGCACAATTAATAAATTTCCCAACGTTCCGGATCACTATACTTTTGCAACCACTACTCACTAGCGCAGATATTTAAAAAACTCCCAAACAAAACGTCTTCTATAGATGAGATACCATCCATAGTATTAAAAAATTTACCAATAAACATTATAAAACAATACTCAATTCTATTTAACAATGCTCTCAACCTCTGCTACTTTCCAAATGCATGGAAAACCGCCAAAATAATTCCAATTTTAAAAAAAGGCAAAAAACCAGAGCTCCCACAAAACTACAGACCAATTAGTCTCACCCCTTGCATCAGCAAGGTATACGAAATAATAATCAACAACACCATAACGAAACACATTGGGTTAAACAAACTATTACCTGACTGCCAATTTGGCTTCCGAAACAAACATTCCACGGTGCACGTCATACATAAATTTCTCTCAGACGTGAATGGACATGTTTGTAAGAGAGCTAACTACCGTGGTTGCCCTTATTGTGTTAGTGCAATAACATCCATAAATAGAACGAAGGAAAAATTAAAAATAAACAAACAAAAAGCAATCACCACCCAGACTCACAATAGAGTATTCACTAGTAGACCCACCATGAGCGGAATCACATATTCAAATATCACTAGTAATAACCATAACAAGGACTTCAACAACAGAATACAAACGGCAGCAAACACAAACAGAGATAACAGAATAAACCAAACAAATTACACACAAAATACAACGCCTCATCCATCTGAAAATTCAAATCTAAATTCAACGGATTGCTTAGAGAATTTTAGAAAAACAATTCCGTTATAATTTGTTATGAATTATGTATCAGAAAATTGCTCTCGGAATGCTCTTCTAGAGTCTGTAAATGCTCCTTTTAAAACATTGATTTTTTGTTAATTATTCGCATGATTAGAAATCTAACATGATGACCGAAAATTTTTTCTCAAAATGCTCTGAAGCAACTGTTAGTATACACAGTTGTGGCATCATCATGTGGAATTTCTTATTACGCGAATAATTAATAAAATATTAATGTTTCAACAAAAGCAATTGCAGATTCGGAAAGAGCAAATCAGGAGCAATTTTTTTACACCAAAAATCGTAAGAAAAGATGTCTATTTACTGGAATAATCAAAAATTTAATTTTGCATTTGTAATTGCGAATAACTAATTAAATATTAATCTTCCAACTGGAGCAATTGCATATTCTGAGAGAGCAAATTGGGAGCAATTTTTTAATATATAATTTGTTAATAATTATTAATAGTCGGCGCTAACTTGTTTACGGTTTTTAAGATGAATGTGGACCTCAAACATTGAGGGTAGATTTTCCTGTGCCGGTAAATCTGGGATCTCTTTTACAATCGATGAGTTCGAATTAGTGTTGCGCCATTCCTGTTGTGATACGTACTAGGCGACCTACTATAGGGAATGATATTTACAGAAGTGATATGTGATTGGAAATATGGTTTCTTTAACGCCAGCTACTGATAACAGTAATCAATTCGTCTCTAAAATGGTGTATATCTTAATTAGTTGGCTAGTATATTTTGTAGCATTTGTTCATGTATAAAAGTGCATCGATATGGCGGAGTAATAATCGTTTATTAATAGGCACATTAGTTTTGTTCATTTGAAATAGGTCTACTTTGGATTCCGCCCATAAGTTGGCGCCGTGGCTTAGTTGGTTAAAGCGCCTGTCTAGTAAACAGGAGATCGGGGGTTCGAATCCCCCCGGGGCCTATCATCACTTAATATCCAAGTGGTGACTCTTTTTATAATTATTCACATGAATAGTTTTTTTGTCAATATTTACCGTTGCATAATCATAATATTTATTCTTTGGATTTTCATTCCGATTCCTCCGTCCAAAAATTATCTTCTAGAAGAATTGTTTTATTTTGAAGCGAGAAATCTGGAAGAACGTTATCAATTATAAATCTTTGCTCTGTATAATGTCCAAATTGTCGGGAAAATTTGTTAAGACTATCATCAGAATTCTGCCCGATCGTGTCATTGGATTGAATTGATCCAGTATTGTTATCGACATCTACATTGCGGACTATATCCGGCTGCATCGATGGTGATGTTTGTGAAGTTCGGTATGGGCCAGATACTTTTTGTGATTCATTCAATTGCATTTCGTGATCATTATTACTCAATTTCTTTCGTGGAATCAAATCATTGCGTAAATAATATTCCTGCAACATTTGGTATTCTTCCTCTGGCAATAGCCCATTTCCATCATCGAATTTCTTGTTTTCTTCAGGAATTTTTTTGACTGCTTTACTTGGATTCATTTTCTTTACTATTGATTTGAAAGGTTCTAATTTTTTCCGTGATTTAAGTGATGCGAGCATCTGTTTCTCTTCCTGTATACGATTAACGATAAAGCTATCTGTAATCTCATCAATTTGGGTTGGTTCAATGTTCAAATAATGCTCGGGAAATTTCTGTGACTCGTTTAAAATTTTATCAGTCAATATTACAATTTCATCACTGTCTTCTTCATCTGTACTTTCGGAAATTGTCGATTCTGTAATTTTCATAGAACCTACAGATTTCCTTACACGTGGATGTTCAATTGTAGTTCCATTTATCGATTCATTACTTCTTGATTGTGACACAAGATCCAAATATTTTTTTTTTGAATCTACTCGTGGATGCTGCGACTCTGAATCCTCGTTGGCTTTAGATTCGGCTTTCACTACTAGAGTCTTTGACGTCATATTGTAAAACTATTTTGATTTACGTATAAATTTTCATGTCTAATCTATAAATATTCTAAATTGTGGTTATGTAGCTCCATCAACAAAAGAAAAAGGTAAAAAACAAGCAGAGAAAAAAGTTATTGCGACAGTTTATACATTGGATAAAAAGCAATCGACGAGGATGGGATTCGAACCCACGCGTGCAGAGCACATTGGATTAGCAGTCCAACGCCTTAACCACTCGGCCACCTCGTCACTTAAGTCATGTACAGTTAAATAGCAATTCATAAATTCGAGAATCTTCAATAAATTATTACACCGAACAAAATATCTGGAGGCTTTAATTAATCTCATCATTGATCCCTACATTCCTATTCTTCTATATCTTTGTCGCCTGCAGAGAGAAAGAAAAAATGAAATGAATAAGTAGATAAACAAGACGAAGAAAAAAGAATGAAACAGTATTTTATTAATATGACCCAATTAGCCAATGAGAATATAAAAAATTGCAATAAAATTATGGAGAAAGAAATCTATTGATTAATTTATGCATTGTTTTCATTATAATATACAAATTTTATATATGGCTATTTGATTCATAGAATATTGATGGGTCAACATTGACTTCTTTATCAGCACTATCAGATAACCTCATTGGAAAAATAAGAACTACTAACTGTATAATAAGTGTCACAAAATGTAAGGCAGTCGTAACAACATCTGTATATGCCTCATTAAATGCAATGACGGTAATAAGAATTTCTTGTCTAACGAATCGTAATGACAGTCTTTGAAATAATTCTACTGTACTTAAGAAGTTGAATTATCCTCGTCACATACCAATGCAGAGAACTTGTGTTTTCCCTGTTCAACAGGCTGATTACCCACTGACGTATCGAAGAACATATTGCGGTTAGTGATCGTTACACAACTAACGAGAGAGTGGCATTTTGGGATTTTATTATATCTGTATCGTTGTAAAGAACGAACCGATTGATCATTCAAGATGGATCATATTTTGCGACCAACTTTTACTCGAGTTTACGATGAGAAAATAACACAGGAGTTGAAGAATAATTTTTCTCGTGTGAATAATGAGTGTTATTTGGATCATGTTGGTGCTGCATTATACTCTGATAATCAGATGAAAAAGATTTGTGACGATTTCACGTCTTCGCTTTATGGAAATCCACATTTGACAGCGGGTGCTGGTAATCAAAGTCATGAAATTATTGAGCGAACGCGATACAGGTAAAGATAAATAACTCGCGTAGCGTCATTCCATATGTTCTAATTGTTGAACCATCGTTGTGTCAGAATTCTAGATTTTTTCCACGCTTCATCTGATGAATATAGTCTCGTATTTACTTCTGGTGCTACTGCGTCGTTAAAATGCATCGCCGAAACTTTTATCTTCAACAAATGTGGTGATGACTTAGATGAAACTGGATATTTTGTTCATCTGCAAGACAATCATACATCTGTTCTTGGAATGAGAGAGGTAGTGGCTCGTAAAGGTGCTAAAGTTGTGTGCTTTGATCACGATGATGCTTTCAACATCTTCTCGAAAAGCTATTTATCATCAGATACTCGTCCAACATCCAAAACCAATTCACTATTTGTTTACTCGGCGGAAAGCAATTTTTCGGGATTTAAATATCCATTAGATTGGATTGAGGATGTACACGAAGGTGTATTGAATAATGTAATGGATACTCGATCAAATTGGTACGTGTTGCTTGATGCAGCCTGTTACGTGGGAACAAATGTATTAGATTTATCAACATATAAACCAGACTTCGTTGTGCTCTCATTCTACAAAATGTTTGGATATCCAACGGGCATTGGCGCATTGATAGTAAAAAATTCGAGTATTAATGTATTAGATAAGATTTACTACGGTGGTGGTACTGTAAATATTGTTCTTAGTAAAAAGAATTATCACGTTAAACGGGACACGCTTCATCAAAGGTCAGATAAACATTAAGTGAATCAAAACAAATGCAATGGATGCAGTGAAAAACATTCTTTTAATTGATTAATTGTTTTTGCAGATATGAAGATGGAACTGTGTCTTTTTTATCAATAATATCACTACAACATGGACTAGATGCACTCACGACTATTTCAATGGATAAAATATCTCATCACACATTTTCTCTTGCACAATATTTGCATCATTCTTTGATAACATTGCACCACCATAATGGCTGTCCAGTGATAAAAATATATGCAGACTCCGATTATGAAAATAGATATGTCCAAGGTGGCATTGTGGTGTTCAACGTTTTGAGATCGAATGGTGGATACGTTGGATATATGGAAGTACTTCATATGGCATCAATTTTCAAAATTCATTTGCGTGTTGGATGCTTTTGTAATCCTGGTGCCTGCCAACGTCATCTAAATCTATCAAATGAAGATATTATGAATAATTATGATGCTGGATTTACGTGTGGTGGTGGTAAAGATTTGATTGATGGTAAACCTACAGGTGCAGTTAGAATATCATTTGGATACATGTCTACAGTTGATAATGTGCAAACATTACTAAAAATGATTCGAAATTGTTTTCTGGACGGACCGGAGATGATAAAAATCCCTCACTGGTACAAACCCAGAGAAATTATCTGGAAAAATGGAAATGAGAAATATAATTTGTCAGAAAGAGTTTGTAATAATCATACGAATCATAATAGTACTGAGGAAATCCAAGAGAGCGTTAAAATTATAAATAATAACGGAGTAATAGATACAATTAAGTACAAAGGACAATTGACACTTGCTAAATTATTTATCTATCCAATAAAATCTGGTGCAGCCTATGAAATAAATCATTCTTGGGTTTTGAATAAAAAAGGTTTACAGTTTGATCGCGAATGGATGATAATGACATCAGCTGGTGTTTGTTTGACACAAAAACAAGAAGTGATGCTTTGTATGCTGAAGCCAACTATTTGCCTCGAAGAAAATGTGTTGAAGATCGATTATCCAGGTAGTGTTGTTAAATTACGATCGAAAGTCATGAATATGCAAAGACTGCGAGAAATGTTTGGATTTCAGGCATGCCAACTGCACAAGTTCCATTGGACTATACAACCGAGATGATTATCAATGGACAAATGTGTAGGAGCAGAGTTTGTGGACACAGAGTAGAAGGAATTGATTGTGGCGCGGATGTCAATGAATGGTTGAGTCTTGCACTTGGTCGTCCCAACTTGCGATTGATCAGACAAAGTAATTCAGGCGAATCGTTGGATAAATCCGCGCCATCCATATCGTTCTCCAGTCAAGCACAATATTTACTTATCAACGAGGCGAGTATTCAATGGTTGGTTGATCACATTCCTGAAAATTCTGACTGCGATCGTGAGACGATTTTAGCTCGATTCAGAGGGAATGTTGTTGTAAGAGGTGGAAGAGCATTTGAAGAAGATTCATGGACTGCAGTTCAAATTGGGGAGAACAAGTTCAAGGTAAGATATTCCAATTTGTTATTAGTTTGATTATAATCGAAGTTGGACATTGTTTCTGGTTTTAGATAGAGGGGCCGTGTACACGGTGTCAAATGATATGTTTCGATCAGAATACAGGAAAGAAGACTGTTGAGCCACTTCGACTATTGGCAGAAGAATTCAAGGGGAAATTAAAATTTGGTATTTATCTCACCCGGAATTTAGATGAACCATCGATAATCTCTATCGGCGATCCCATATATTTTCATGTTGGCAAATAATCACGTACGTGATTGGAAATATTTTCACATTGCCAGTAGACTAGTACATAATCACCATTTTTAACACGCTCTCTTGAAACTTTGTTCCAGTGAATATATAATTAAATATACCTTCACATCAATATACAATTTATGGGTTGTTGTTTGTCAATTGTCCTCAATGGTTTTCCTTCATAAACTTCCTTCACAATCTCCGAAACTTCTGTAAATTCGGGGAATGCCATGGTTTGCAGTTTAGAATAAACCAATTCGTCATTAATTTTGATTTCATATGAACCTGAAAAATCAATATGGAATTAGAGAAGTTTATATTTCGTTTGTACAATTTTGGCAGATCTGAATGCATTCATAGTTTTAATATTCTAGAATATTGTCGGCTGATATTAAATTGGCGAGTTGCCCAGGGAATCGCAATTTCATAACCAACTCTAATTGCGCATTTATGGATCTTTCTCTGAGTACTATCAAATATCTTAAATCCTATTGATATTGGACTCTGACTATGAAATAAGTCGTTTCAAATGCAGCTTTCTAATGAGGTGTGTTATATTCATGCTTGAATATACAATGTTTACCCTGTCGTCCAGCAATCCCTGAAATCTCTACCTGCGGCACAACTTCCTTGATCAATTGTGCCATCTCTACAAATTGTTTTTGATGTCCACAGGAACCACTGGGAACATTCGCAATTATTTCAACCCAATAATTTTTCTGTATCAATTTGAACACCAAAACTTTATGGCTGATTTTTGAGGTTAGAATTACACAGAAGTTGATTCAGTTATTACTCTTGTCACCAACAGAGTATTAATGATGTTATTGAATGGTTGTCTGAAAATTTTTATGTTTTAATTCGTAATATTTACCAGTATTCAACATCAACTCTAACGACTCCCATTTTGATATGCGTCTACATCCTATCAAGTGTTAACATTGTCAATTGGTAAATGTATCGTGTACATTAGCATGACCCTCTTTCAGTAGTGAAATTTTTGAGCACCAGATGGCGAGTACGTCACCGCCATAAGATTACATGACCCGCTTACAGTAGTGTTGTCTCCGACCACGAGGTGGTGTCGTGCAATTAGCATTTACCAATATTGGCGCAAAAGATACTGAATCAACAAATCAATTGTTTTCATCCAAGCTTGTCGTACTTGGTCGTAATCACCTTGCGCCAAATCAATTGTTGTGAACTTGTATTTGCAGGGATTGATATTATCGACATCAATAGAAACCAAAATAATATTTTAATGTGCCTTGTTGAGTCACAAAAACACAATATGTGAGCATTTATTAATTTCATCTTATTTTATTAAACTAGTTTCTGAAAATTGTTTACATTCATCACAGTTGTATAATACATGCAAGAAATATATATTTATATATTTTATGAAAATACCACAAACAATAGATTGCTATCAATAAAGATTGAAGATTGAATTAAATTACAATCATTTGTTAGCAATGCACATTCTCTGAGTTAACCAATATAATATTCAAATTTTGTTTCAATTTTGTAGAGTTTACATAGTCAATTATAAAATGGCGTTGGAACGACAGATCCCATCCCTGTCGCAACTTAAACTTCCAGTACAAGGGCAAAGAATACGATGGACATTGAACACTTCCAATTGAGTGCCATCTGGGTAATATAGAGTTGTGTTCAGGGTGGATGCATGGGGTATGCACATGTCACCTTCTTCTTCTAAATTTCTACATTCAGGGATGCTATAACGATCTGGTCTGTAAATGCAACATTCGCCAGGCTTGCAATCACTGTTTTTGGTACAATAATCACCCAGCCACGTTGGTCTTCTAGCTGGAGATGCATTAGAGTTGCACACTAATAACGTGAATACCAATACCAGAGTGCACTGCATAGCCATCATGGTTTTAGTTGCGAACTTAGGAATTTGAAACCTAGAACTGAACATTCAACTTTGAATTAAACATAATATTACAGAGTTCATGAGGTAATATTTGTGTATTGTGTTTCCAATGTGTATGGTGGGAAACACAGAAGGCTAAGAAATGACTCATTTAAATTACCCAGAATAATATTTATTCTTTGTTACAGAGATCGAATGGTTCTGGTTTTATCTTCACGATCTGGAGATGTATGGAGGCAATTAAGAATATGAAGAAATATATGAATAACTGACTCATACTATTGTAAACATTGGGATATGTGGGAGTTTTTGTTTTTATCGATGATCGATTGATGATGCAACATGAAACAGATGGATATCCATTGTAAAAATTCACCTTCACCTTCACCTTGGTATGATGCTATACATCCTGATGCTAATCAAGATCATAAGTTCAGATATGAGGAGGTAACAGAGAATAGAAAATGATGTCAATTAGTGAACATGTTAGTCATGTTTTCATTCTGATGTATTTGATTATTTTTGATGGAAAGTATATTTTAAACATTTCACACTATTCATGTAGTTATGAATAAATTCACAAAAGTACATGGGAAATTCATGCAATTATTTAGAGTTATTCAATTGAGCTTTGAAAAAGCATGGGAGCCATGAATTTACATGAAAATTGGTATAGAATCTATATAATATTGACATAATGTTCCTTACCTTGAAGAGAAGAAAATATTCGACGAAAATATTGATTGAATGATTATAATTTGTTTTATTTATTTCCAGTGAGTGATGATAATTTGGAATATTGAATATATCACAGTTATTGATGATGAATGGATTTTAACGCGTCTCACACACTTCTTCGTACGTGGATGAACGTTAGAGACCTTCTAAATGTGCATTACCACATGTCGCGGCGTTTTATAAAGCGCGCATTTTGCGTATGATTTATAGCTCATTATCTTGTCAACACGCATGCGCATTGAGCGATGATAATTTGATTTTATTCAGTCTTACTTAGATATCAGATTTTTCGTTTTATGTATTTCAATTATATGACAACTCAAATAGGAGAGGATTTGGGTTACTCAAGGATCCATTTCACATTTTATTTCTTTATTTAACTCATTGTGAAACAGATTAATTTTCTGTGTGTGTGTGTAATTTTTATTCAGGACCTTGGAATTATATGATATAGATTTAGCATAAAAAGAGATGAATATGAAACGACTTTTTCACACATTGTGTGTTTACTCGCGTCTTAATTATTAGATATGTTCTGATCTTGACTTTTCTATCTTCGCACACACATTACTATGAAAAATCCTGACAAAAAAAAATAAAATTGAGTATTCTGCAGAACTTTAGGTACATCCGGATAGATTAGCAGAGATATTCCATCAAAAAATTTATTGCTCAAGGATAGTGATATCCGTCTATAAAAAACCGCAAATGGAAAAGATATTTTTTTACGATGTGGCTTTAGATTTTAGTGTGTCTGGAATTCCCAAATTTACTTCCTCTGTCAAATCATTTTAATGTTGCAGAGAATTAAAATTCAATCAATGTATATCATACCCCAAATTCAATCCGACACATGGCCTTCATTATTTTCCAACAGTAATGAGTTAATAAAAGCTTCAATTAAATCCAGTAATTAATGACTAATCCTTTCCTTCCTTCCTCAAAAAATTTTTTACTATCAAAAATGAAAATTCAATTCATTCCTTCAGCACAACTGACTATTTTTTTAAATCTTCCACACTATCAAACAATAAATCGAATAATCAAACGAAATCCAACACACAATTCTTCAAAACCCAATTTTAAATTCTATCAAATTTAAAAAACGCGCGTTTATCAATCCAATATGGGGGCAAGCACACGGTGTGGATACTGCGCCGCTGACGAACGCCACTGCGCGGTCGTGTTTTGATCTCAAAAAAAAAATGGCGGAATGAACTATTGGCGAGTGTCCTCTTAGCACACGCGAGAAGGAAATTGTTACACACTAAAACACAAAGTGGTATGAAAATTAATCTATGAATACATCAATGCGATAAATCGTTAAGTATCGTTAATCAATGTCAGAATCTCAAATGATTCCACTGAAGAAATGTATTTTTCTGACAAGGATTCGCTATTATTGGAAGTGGTGATAGGATCCTTCCTGGTGTGAATAAATCGCTCCAATACATACACTTACAACAAAACATTTGTTCTACGTGTGCATTGAGTTAACATTTGATCATTGTTCGTCAGAAATATAAACAATAAAACAATAGTTGGATGATAATTTGTAACTGTGATCCAGAAAACACAACATCAAGGTATTATAATAAGCATTCAATTGTCTTTACATTCATTCATCATAGGCGGCATCATAAACTCTTTAGGTTAGAAATTGTTGCAAAGGACCTAATGATATGTGTATAATGGACCAACAGTGTGTTTGGTATGAAATCGCGTGTTTCGCGATTAAATATATTGGAATAGTTATTTAGACACAGAAGTGTCGATAAATAGTACCATGGCGGCACCAGACTTTGATGGCGAATTCTTTGAGAAGAGACTTCAATCGCTTAAAGATTCACAAGAGTCCATACAGAGTTTATCATCATGGTGCTTGGAGAGAAGACAACATCACAAGAAAATAGTAGCTACTTGGCTACAAGTTTTAAAGAAAGGTAGAGTTGGAAATATAGTTGATGATTGCGTAGTTGTTTTTGTTGTACATGTTGAAGTGCTTTATTGATTATATTTTCTTTTTGTATGAACTTGCAGTTAAGGTAGAGCACCGATTGACTCTGTTCTACTTGGCTAATGATGTTATTCAATATTCAAAGAGGAAGAATTTTGAATTTGTTGAGTCGTGGGGTACGACTCTTCAACGAGCGACGACAATGGTCAGAGACGAAAAAGTGAAGCATAGAATTCTGCGGATATTTAAAATATGGGATCAGAGGCAGGTGTACGATGAAGAATTTTTGGCTGATTTATCGGGGCTCATTTCGGCAGCGCCTAAAAAGAAGGCTGAACCACAACCGATTAGTGTACCGGAAGAGTTTCAAGCGACACTTTTGATATCTACTATGCGATCGTGCGCTACATTGGAGCAGGCAACTGACGCACGATTGAAAGATTTACGTGATAGTAATATTGATATTGATAATGCTGATGAGCTTTGTGCGTCGTTGAAGGATAGAAGGAGAGTTGAGGATGCTGAGAAAGAGGTGGAGCTTGCTGTGAAAAATGTTGAAAATTATGTACGAGCACTCGAAGCTGAAATTCGTGAGCGTACTCAAGTACTAGATCTGCTCGAACAGGCAGATCAATTTTATGAAACACAACGCGGTGAAGTTAAGATTGTCACAAACGTAAGTGATTCCTCATTATTGTATTTATCATTATGAATTGCTTCCATGTTAAATTTATTGGCGTGTATTGATTTGTACAGGCGTATCGAAACTTTGGAAGCCGTGTGAAGAATTTGAAGAAAAAATTAGATGAATTGTTACCAACTTTAACTTCGCCAATCCCATCACCGGACATCAACGCACCGTCACCCAGTCCGGATAGTGACATTGATTTGCCGGGCGATGATCAAAATCAGAGCATAGCTATTGACATCGCTCCACCATCAATGTACGGTTCTTATGGTCAAGATTATGAACCAATGCCGGTGCCTGCGCCAGACCTTATTCAAAGCAATAGCTCAACAGATTTCACCAGTAACTTCACATCATTCATGGGCGGAAATGTTGATTTTGATATGGTAAGTTGATGTCAATTGTGGTTCCAAATATAAATGATGCTCAAACTATAAAATTGCTCATGATTGTTCTTTCATGTTTAGAGAAATATATTCAACGATCGATCTGCAACACCTACTGGCAGTAATCATTCTTATAATGCACCGTCAGAGGTAAGAACTCATACACAGAATGTCATACATATAAGGAGAGGCTCGGTCTAATCTTATATTCTTTCCTAAACAGCCAATGCCAATTGAAGTGATAAACATGAGGCCGTCAAAAGCAGATTCTGGAAAAGATTTTGTTGCAACAAGTTTTCTCAAGTCCGTTCTTCCAACGCCAGATGGTGCACCAAATTCTAGCGGTATTCCTGGTCTTGGTCTTGATGTACCTGAACCAAGAACGGAATCACCGCAACGCCCTGATTACACGCATTTAACATCAAATCAACTAAATGTTACACCGACGACGCCGCGAATGATTGGGGCTCAAAGTGCAGCACTTGGTATTATCAATCATCAAATGGGCCACAGTACACCTATTCCGATGTGCAGGAATTTGGTAAATGAATCCCATACACCATCGCCGTATTCAAGTCAGGGCAGTCAAAGTAATATTGCAATGTCATTTGACCCACCGACATCAACACCTATCAATCCGCTGCCGCCTCCGCCACTTCCGCCACCAATTTTCCTCGATGATGAAAATTGTTATAATAAATTGCCGCCAAAATTTCCTACTTGGACACCGGCCAATGAAGGAACGAAGGAGCGATCGGAATGGAATGATGATGGTGAGTGATAGGATATATCTCGCTATTTCTTTTTTGGTACAGTGAATGATTTGTTTAGGAATATGCATTGGTTTTTATGTTCACCTAGGAAAAAACATGGTTGATTGGATTAATGACAATGGCGACAAGGGTAAAGGCCAGTGGGGGGAAGGTAGTGAACGTTGGGAAACGACAAACGAATCCGGCTGGTCTAATGGAATGAGAGGCAAAGGAAGTGTGCTATCGGAAACACCCGAATCACCGCCGATGTATGAGAAAACAAGCTTCCGAGAACCTGTACAATATAATGATCCACAAACTCAAGAACCTATAATAAGTAGTGCTGTTGATGTGGATCACAGAGTTATACCATTACCAATGCCATCAGATGGTCATCTACCGCATAGATTGATAAAAGCAGCTGATGTTGATCATCGGAATTTAATCAGTTTAACGGGTAGTCCTGCTAATAGCGCAGCTAATACAAATGATTCAGTTTCATCGCAATCGAACAGTCGTTTATGGGGTAGTACTGATCAAGATTATAGGTAGGTAAAAGTCTATAAAAAAAAATTCGAATGTTTTCTATTTGCTTGACGTGGACTTTTCTTCTTTCTTTCAAGGCGACAAGTACAACCAGGTGACATTGTCGAGAGTGTGGACATGGAAATGTCAGACGATGAAACAGACGGGCCAAAGCCAAAAAGTCGTGTTTTAGTAGATGTAAGATCGCAGGATCGTGATATGCGTTCTAATTTGCCATCGTCGCAACAATCACAATCAATGCCACCGCGTCACATGGATATGGATATGAGGATGATTCCTTTACCCAATAATCCAATGGCACGTGGACAGATGTCCCAAGAAATTCGAGGCGTTCACCAAGGTCCACCGCCACCGCCTGCCCAATTTCATCATACTCAAGAATTCAATCCAGTGCAAATTCCTGAATTTTGTCGCAGTAATCCTGATGATTTTGGCACAAATCAACTGAATTATCAGTCAAATTTACCGCCGGGTTTTATGCAAAATCAACAGTCTGACTTTCAACAAGATTTTCCACCCCATCAAGATTTCCATCAACCACGTTCTGAAATGTATGAATTCCAGGATAATCAACAGCGAATTCCTGGTCAAGAATTCCATGAAGAGTCACCATTACGTGCAAGATATCCGCCACCACCCGATCATATGCATCAACAACACCATCGTGATTCACCGGCTTTCCATCGTGGTGGTAGAGGCAGAGGGTTTCCGCGCACTCGACGCGATAGATTTGGCGATGAGCATAATTCACCACAACAACGCAATGTACTAAACAATCGTCGCGTGAGACACGAACAACAACCAGAGAATGCTGACGTGTCGAATAATCGAACGGTATTGTTACAACCACCAGACACAGTTGTTATTCTGGACGACAGTGGCATGCCGATAATGCCTGACACTACAGATGAAGGAAGAGTTAAATTTCTACCTGTTGATAACAATGAAGAGCAAGGGCATGATTGTGATTTACGGCCACCAGGGCACTCAAGTCCTGTTGTGGATGCCGATGCAGCGATTATTGATGGTACGACAGATGTTGTAGCAGGAGATGTTGAAGAAATTGCGAGTGAAGATCGATCACAAGAAGGATCGGTCGCAAGAGCCGATGAGCCACCGAGAAATTTATCAGAGCATTTCGAAGCGCTGATGAATTCTGGTAAAACCGCTGGTGCAAATGATTTGAAACGACAGTCGTCAAATGGAAGTTTGTCAGAGCAACAGGATGAAGATACGACGACACCAATAAAGAAACGTACTTTATTACCAAACGGTCCACAATCGACAGAAGCGAATGGACCACATGGGGCAGCTACAGAATCACATCCAATGGTCGCATATGAATATGATGGACAGCATGGCAGTCCAAATTTTCGACCACGACTTTCTACACCAGTATCGCCGGCCACAGGGAGTCCTTTCACACATTGGCGTGGTGGCAGTCATCCACAACGCAGCAGGGGAGGTTTTAGAGGTTCACCGCGGGCGCCATGGATTGACAGGGGTCCTCGTGGACCTCCCGGTGGCACTTTCGTTTCGCGAGGAATGAAGCGTGGTAGTCCATTCCGAGGTGGTGGTGGAGGTGGAATTAGTAGTTTCAGGGGACGTGGAAGAGGTAGTGGCAACTGGTAAAGGAAGGAATAATAATACCGTGAAATGCAAGATCAATTTTAGCGATGAAACGAAAATCACGCAGACACTATAAATATATCGCTCTATCGTGAGGAGCAGTGCTTTAAGTTTGTTTCTCATGGACATGTAAATATTGTAACAATTTTATTGGAGGGATCCGTCTTTGAGCTCTTGTGCGAAAATAATGAAAAAAATAATAATGAAAAAAATTGTTAGAATTATTTGTTAGGCTATGTTTATTGACTGTCAATATGAGCTCGATCCTTCCATTCTATCGCGCGTACAAAATATGTATTTACCATTCGTAGAATGTAATTCGTATTGCGAGAAAAATTTATCAGAAGAGGAGAAAAAAAATCAAAGCAGAGGAGTTGGATGAAGATCAGCGAAAGAAATTGCGAGTCTCGGAATATCAACTCGTAGCAATGGCTTTGAAATGACAAAAGCTACATATGCAATATCCTTTCATCTAGTGACAACTGACATGCGATATCCATGATACTTTTTAATGAAAGATAAAAGTAGCCTACGTTCTTATCTCTTCCATGATACTCTTTTTCCTCGTTCACGTCCTAGTAATAGAGGAAATGAGTGGTTATGTTGGAATTTTATTTTGTCACCCGGTTGTTTTTTCTTTTTTTTTCATTCAAATAATAACAATTCACAATTCATATGAGAATGATCGTCCCAACATTACCTCACATTTCTTCCTGCCACTTTTGTGGTGAGCAGAAAAGATTATAAAAGCACATCAGGCATGTTAAAAAAAAATGACACATTCAACAAACTAAAAAGTGTATTAATAAAATACAATATTTACGTTCTGCTCCAGTTCGTGCACTTCCCTTTTGCTTTTTCCGAAAATACTTCCGAGTAGGTTGAACAATGTTGAAATATTTGAAAAAAAAAAGGAAAAATCAAACCAATTAAAAATAATAATAATAAATATAATTCTGCAAACTGTGACATAATGGAACGTACATATTTAATTGTTCTAAATAGGAATTTCATTTTATCGCCCTTCACTGGATGCCGAAGTAATATTATTTAATTTGCCAATTCAACGATTATTTTCGTTAGACAAGAAGATTATCGTTATATATACACACATATATATATATATATATATATATACATAAATACATATATTTATATATGTACACATTTGACAACCTATTACGCGATTTTGTCAATAAAAATGCGCTTCCCTCTCTCAAGTAAAAAGAAAAATAAAAACAAGACAAAACCTGTTCGTTCACATGAAACATACGAAACATACCCGATTTCTTGAGAGCTACGGAATCAATTCAAGCTGGCTGTGATAACGTGAGATTTATTGATATAAGAATGAAACGAAAAAAAAATAAAAGGAGAATATTTAATCAGGGACCGGTCCCGGTGTAAAAAAAGAACTTGAAAAAATAGATAAATTAATTGTTTTCAACTGTTAAAACACGAATGACTCAAATTGCGCGACGTCGTTCAATTCCTTTTTTTTTTGTTGTCTTTTAGATATTTTATTCTATCCTCCTACATATACGCGTCACGTTTCATTCAAATCTTATTCAATTCGGATAATGATTCACAAAAATGTGTATAAAAACGGGGGCGCGGTAGTATTTTAATTAATTATTCCTCCATATTATTAATTAAATTCAAATACCCGTACTAATGTGGTCTCTAAATGAAGATAAATACAAAATCGTGGCGGGACAGAATTAAATTCATTTTCCATGCATTTAAATTCAAATTTTCCACATAGTCAAATGTCCTCTCTCTAGTCATATGAAGCACATCGCTGTGTTATAATTGTGGATCATTCATGTCGATCGAAATCAGTGGGTGAAGCACGCACGACGAATACAAAGAGCTAGAACAAGCATGAACATATACATATACATATATAGATTGTATATATAGACATGCATGTATATATCTATATATACTTGCCAGGCGAAAGGGCGCGCGAAGTCAGAATACGCGCAAGCGCGTTAATTTCCAGCTTGTCTCCTAAAAAGCCCACAAATAAATTAATTAGTTGTACATATACGTATATTTAAATAGAAAATTAATTGAAAAAAAAAAAAAAAAAAGGAGAATGTATGAAAAGGGAAATGAACTCTCACATTTATAAATGGAATTAGAAAATAAAATTGATAACATACAATTATGCGTTATAATATTTACGCACAACGTTGACAGAATGAGTGATAATTGACAAAGGATGAAATTAGAAAACTGCAATCTAATAATGTATCAATTATGCATACTGTGTATGCTAAATGTTTTTTTGTACATTGGATAATAAAAAAAGAAAGAATTCTACATGATAATAAGTTTGAATTTATTTTTTTTCTAATACAGTGACCTGTAAATATTAAATTTCCTCCTTTTTTTTTCTATATATATTTTTCTATATGAACAGCGCGGTGTTGCGTGTGTTAGTTCGATTTTTTTCTACGTTCTGGGAATTGCACGCCTTCCTGCGATCGCATATATACGAGTAAAGACCCAACGAGAGGGTTGAAATCGCGTGTAAAACCCGGTTGCCATGATACACACCAGGTCAGCTAGCTTATAATTGTCATGTTTATGGATATATATGTATGGTGGTGGATAATAAGTTTTTACATTATGTCCACCACCAACCTGATGCATTTGTATTATTAATTATTTATTCTCATGGCGGCACATTCGGATGGAGATATCCATTAGAATAATGAAATAAATATAAATATTTTACTAAACGTAGAAAATGGGACGAGTAAATTTTCCCCATTATTGTTTCATGTATAATTTACAATTTATTATTATTCATTTCTCAATAATTATAATCAATACTCATCGTCATGAAGATAAAAGTGAAAGAAATATTTTAGATACAATAAAAATAAGTGTCATTAATTTTCGTATCATCTCTGCATTGAATTAAATTAATGTTAATAATGCAAATGAATTTTCTTGTGTTGACTATGTGATCACGTTGTTATATGTGAAGAGTTCTGTATAGATATATCTAACGAGTATTAAAATCCATGTTGTGTTATTCTGTCAAAGTGTATAACGCACGTGAACTCCTCTCCTACAATATATATATATACATATAAAAAAAACGATGCTTGTGCATTGGCTTGGGTCGATAGAGCTAACGTCACCTTACTCGCTCGCTCTTCCACGCACCTTCTCTCGCTTCGGTCTGCTGTTCCACCACCGCCACCACCCACCTCTACCACCCTTCTGCCCCGTGGTTTCTCTTCAGCTAGTTCTCTCATGAGCATGGACACATAGAGCACCAGACTGTCGTCGCGAGTTCTATCAGAACTGTCAGTTGGTCCGCGAACGTAGAGGAGTAAACCCGGAAAAGAGAGAAAAAAAACCAATGGGTCATCATCACATCCATTTGTCATTGCTATTTATATCACTTTTTTTATTTTGGTAGGGTTTATATTATTGGAAGCAAAATAAATGGTGGCAATTTCAAAGTAAATAAAGACATCACTATAAATAATTGACAATGAATTAAGACGATTTAATTTAATTACAAGTACTCAATAATATTGTCATATATCTATTAATTTCTCCCTGTATTCATTCACATCGCGTGACAGGATACACTTTGGGTTACGCGCGTTGACCACCTAATACAGTGATACATCTTGACCCGTAAACTTGTCATTTGAACTCATGGTAATAATAAGAGGGGTGACGAGCAATCCAAATGGAATTTGCGCGCGTACGTTATTGCGCTTGAATGGAGAATGACAATAGTAAACGAGAAAACGTGTGTGATGTACAAGGGTGACATATCTAAAGAGGAGGTCACAGATGAAAATTATTTAGTAGGTCAGTTGTCGTCGATGTATAGAGAAGTGTTACTTCCCTCACTAAGTGACATTCGAATGTACATGTCATATTGATCTGACCTTTTTGTTGAAGCTATGGGTTTAATCTTGAGTTTAAGGACAATTGATTTTAAATATTTCAATTGAAATATTGATTTTTCATTGTTTTTTTAATATTAGTTTTATTTTCTTTTCTTTTATTACAGAATGAGAAAATTATATCGTTATGACGTTCGTTCATATTGTTTAACGATAAACAAGAGATTATTATTTGATGCGTTTGGAATTGCAAAGGGGTGACGTGACACAGTCAATGATTGTCGTGATTTTGAGTGACATCTCAGTGGAATCATGCTTGACGAAATTAATCGAATTGTTTATTTCAAGAAACGATTAAAGACTCAAAGTAAAGAATTGAAGATTCAACAAAATTCTAAATATTTATCATTATTAATATTGAGTCAAGATGAGCAAGAGTGTGGAGTTGCTCAGTGGATCCGAAGACGGTGAACCACGTGGTGAGTGAATAAAATTTATTTCAATTTTTATATTTATTCTTTAGCTTTGACAATAAAAAATATCACGAGTTGTATTTCTTGTATTTCATATTTTCATGATATTTATTTAATGTTTGGTATTTATCATTATGAATTTAGACCAAAGTGAGGACAGATCACGTTTGAATTTAAATGGCAATCGACCACTTTCACGTAGTGCTACTGAACTTCGAGTAAATAATGACGACAATGCATCATCAAGTCGTGCATACTCAGCTCAATCAACGTCACAACATCGTCATTCAAATGTCCAACAACATCATCGTAATGTGTCAGTTGCACAAAGAACACACACATTCTTTGCTACATTGAAAAGCCGTTGGGTGAGGGGTCGTAGTAAAGAGAGAAAAAAAACTAAAGTATCATCAGCTAATACTCAGGATTCACCTTATCGGAGTGGTGGAGTGGAATCCGATTATGCAGCGGATTATTCATCAGAGCATAGTCGAAGCTCTTCGGCGACTCAGAGTCCGGCAAAAATAGTTTTAAATCGTGCAGGTAAACATTTACGATATTTCTTGGACAGAATAAAAAAGGAAAATGAATGAGATGAAATTTACGTATTTATTAAATTTTATTCGGCGAGTTTTTAACAGTGCATATAGAATTAAATGAATAGGTGTAGCTGGTCCAATTATAATGCAATAGTTTTTACAATTTTGTGATATTTATCACTTGAAAAACTATAGTGGTTGAAGATTTGAAACTGCGGTACTTATTCTTTATAATCTTCAGAACTATCACCAACAATTCATCCTTGAAAGTTGTAATATTACACACAGCACGATGGTACAAGGTAGTTTATTTGAATGGGACAGCTAAGATAGAAACTTTACAGTTAGAGTGTTCTGATGATTCCAAAACTTTGCCTCAATAATTGAAGATATCAAAAGCCTCATTATTAGTTTCTCAAAGAGTATTATGTTCGATACAATAATCTCCATCTTCCATCAAGAATGATTGTCCAAAAATAATCCATCAGATAAACTAAGAAAAGAAAAAAAAAAGCTTCACCACATAATGCCCCTACAGAAAATGAAAACCTTTCACATGAGAGACCACTTCAACATAAGAGTCAGGAAAACATTTTCATTCTTTGTCATTTCATCCAAGATAAAAGATTGCAAATTAGAAAATTTTTGAAGAATAATTATGACACAAAATATATTATTGGGTAGTCAATTCTTTATTTAAATAGTAGGAGAATGAATTGGAAAACATTTCAAAGGAATAACATTAATGATTACACTTCAAAAATGAATTATATGAAATTTCTAGCCGAGGAGATTTTGTTTACCTCAAAGAAGAAATCCAATTTTGTACAGATGAATATGAAATGCAAAGATTAAATTATTCCTGATTGAATAACCTTTTCTCTCAGTGCACTTCAACTTTCTTACAAATTACAAAGCTCTACATCAACTAATCAAACACCTGAACAAACGTTTTGATTAATGTTATTTCAATTACACACAGAGTCACCACTGGTCCGTGGAGGCAAATCGTGCCTTGAAGATAGTCCTGGACGTGGCAGTGACGGTTCATCAAAAGGTTCTCAGGGTTATTCACGAACAAATCGTGATACTTCGCAAGATAACGAGCCAACAGTGTCTACAGCAATTGGAATCAGTAATATCGGAGATGTTTTATCACCAGCAACGATTGGGGAAACAGGAATATACTCAGACGAATTGACACGTCGACGAGAGTTAGCACTTAGACAACATGCCTTCTTTCAATTACGTTTACACATCAGACGTGGCGCCAATCTTGTTGCGATGGATCGATGTGGTAATATAATGATTTTATTTGTGTTGTACAAATGCATTTAATATCCTTTTCACCACTTGAATAACAATGCGTAAACATACAACATGAAAAGTAGAGTAGTTGAAAGAGGTCATATAATATGATCATACATGATAAATGTCAATTGGCAATTGTACTTATAAACTTCAAAGAGATAATCATTTTATTTTATAAGATTTATCTACACATCTATGTACATATTTACAGGGGCAAGTGATCCTTATGTGAAAATTAAGTGCTGTGGTAGATTATTACACAAATCTCGTACGGTTCATCGTGATCTGAATCCCGTGTGGGATGAGAGCGTAACATTACCCATAGAAGATCCCTTCCAGTCATTGAATATCAAGGTGAGTAGACAGAGAAAAAATTATTATTCATCCTGTACAATTTAATAAAAGAATCAATTGAACACTCAGGATTAGTTATTGATGTCAATAAAATCATGCTGAATCTATCAATCATCTGTTAACTTGAGATTACAAACACACAGGTCTTCGATTATGATTGGGGTCTTCAGGATGATTTTATGGGTGCTGCACTATTGGATTTAACTCAACTAGATCTTGGACATCCACATGACATTGTTTTAGAATTGAAGGATCCAGCCAGAGTTAGACAACATCTGGGTGAAATATATTTGACTGCAACATTATGGCCACGTAATCAGCAAGAGAAAGAACAGGTATAGGAATTGTTTGTGACTATTTAATCCATAGAATGTTTTATTTTTGCTTTTTAAATTTATGCTTCTGTTGGATGTATATATTGAGAATGCTTTTAGATAAATATAGAGGAATAAGCAATAAATAACCCTGACCATTTCCTCGGCCACGTCCTGAGTGTTATCAGACTTTTTTTTTTCTTCTTCACTATTTTTCCTGGTTGTACGCTCGATTTTTTTGTATATTTATATGTCGATTCAATCGCATATACACATGTATGATACATCTATATAACCATCACACTGATGACAACGAAGCGAGCAGTGATATGCAGGTGTTCCGACTGCGATGGAGCAAAAGTGACATGGAAAATGTAAAGTCGATGTTATATATATTTCAAATATAGTGCGCCCGCATTAGCCATTATTGGAAAGTATCATCTATGTACAATGTATATATATTTATTATATATTCCGATATTTCTGTGCCGCCGGGAACCTCTTTCTCTTTTGTCAATGCTCGATAATACTTTTGTTCCCAATGCCATCTGGCTATTTTTTTTTCTATTCCTTTTTCCGCATTCAGTTCACGATTGCATTCGTTTTTCCTCAATCACATTTCTATTTCCTTTCTCTTTCATCTATTTTTTTTTTCCCTCCGCGCTGTCCTCATCTATTTCGACCAGGTCTTTATTCACGGTGATCCTCTTCGTCATTCGGAAGAGCTTATCCGCTTCAGTTCTCTCGTGTTGATAGCTATAATCCAACGTACTCAATGTCTTCTTCAGATAAGCTAAATTCTTATCAAACCTATTACTCTCTTATTTCATATTTTTTTGTCTTGGACGTATTACTCTTTGACTCATTGGACAGTTTTTATTATCATCCTGGCAATGATAAATATTTCCAAAGTGAAAATTCGTTCTTGTCACTTTTCAATCCTCCGGTATTCATTTTGGCAATGTAGACTTTTCAATTCGTTTTGTTGGTAGAAATATATATATATATATTATATATACATGTATTTATATATAACTATACACATTGGATAACTTTGGCGCCGAGCAATCTCGATTATGTGACTCTAATGTGTACATGAAGAGGGGAGAGACGAATAAACGTAGAAATCAAGCCCAGCTGTTAAAACTTCTGACGTATTCTCTATTTCTCTCCACCACGTTGCTCCATCTCAGTATTTTTTTATGTATCCAACGGTACACACGTTGAATCGTCGTTATCTGATTTCCGTTTAGTAGTAAGACTGAGTTACCTTGCGACGCATACACCGTGTAATTTCGTTCCTGTTTTTATTATTATATATTTGTACCAACCACTTGTTATTCGTTTTGTATACCAATGTTGAACTTTGGCTGTTATCAAACGGAGCTGCACAATCGTGTGACGGCCTCGTTCTCGTAACGACGTCCGACTACCTTAGCTGTTAATGAAAAAAAACTCATTATTAATTGCAGAAGAAAAAGAAAAATATATATTGAATTGATAGAATAAACAGAAGTGAGTGATGAATTATGAATCAATTTGATAAATATGACATGCGGTTGTCAACTATATCAATACTATGCTGATATATACGCATTCGGTATTTGTATGTTAAATATTGATATTACTGAGAAGTAACAATAGAAGATATATCGGTCACACAGTGTAGCTTCATATTACATCACCTTTGTTATGGACATTTTGTGTATACGAAGAGACGCTACGAGGAAACGTTGAAAGCTATTGGGTAATACATTGGATCGTGACGCATCGGTCAACAATAATGAATCGACTGATGAAGAAAAATAGTGAAGACACGAATGTTGATAGCAATGACGATGAGTGTGAGAATAAGTCAACATCTTCATCGCCGGAGAAGTTTCATACTGAGATGAAGGAACCTGGTGATTCAATTGATCTTGGTGAAAGAATAAAATACGAATCCAATGAAGATTGTTATTATTCTGAAGGGGAACCCAAGGGGAAATTAATCAAGTTACCCAGTACTAAAGTATCAAAGTTATCACGTGTACGAAATTTAGCACGACGAGATTATGCATCGTTTCACACGCGGAAACCACAACGTAAACGTTCAGTGAGTTCGTTGAAAAATTCTTTGGAGCAAAAAGTTGAAAGTGTTGAACGAATTTTTGAAGATCGAGTTGAGAAAATAATTGAAGTTACTGCTGAACGTTATCCATGGTTGCATCCGATTGAAGCGTGGATCAGTGATCGTCGATGCAATAGAAGTCGTGGTGCTACACCTACAAGAATAAAAAAGAATATTCAACAACGTGGAAGCACATCCGATAGTGAAATTGATGGTGGCGGAGTTAAAAAAGAAATTAAAATTAGTGAGTCGTCGGACAGAGTCGGTGATATTCCAAAGAAAAATAATGAAAGCCCACGGGATTCTATTGAGGTGGAAGAACCTATTGGAGCGTTAGTTAACGCAGATGAAATTACTCAACCGATTATATCATCATCTGTATCAACACCTGATCTGGAACGCCACGATTTTAAACACAGTCGACAGGAATTTTTCGAAAAAATACGTGAAGGTTGGCGTGAAAAAGTTGAAGATGTTGCACGGGTATAAAATTTATTGCACATACGGTTGATAATGACGTAAATGTGTAATAGATAGAATAGATAATTATAAATAGTAGATATCAGATGTAGTTAGTATGTATGTGGCAGTGGTGTGTCTGTGTGTGTTTTCGCATTGATATGCATGCAATTATTTTTCGTTGTTGGCGAGTAAATTTGAATTTAATTAGAAATTATTACCTGTAGTACTTTCAGCGAACTAATCGGCTCGCGGATGTTAATCGTCGACTTAAATCACAAATATGGAGTTCAGTAGTGACAATAGTCCTTGTAGAGGCGAAAAATCTTTTGCCTATGGACATCGATGGTCTTTCAGCGCCTTATGTCAAATTTAGGTAAGCAAAAGTTGATTTAAATATATTTTATTGTATAAAAAAAAGAATTAACCATAGTAATTATTAATTGTTATTTCTAGATTGGGCACGGAGAAATACAAGTCAAAGGTTATGAATAAAACATTGAACCCTGTTTGGTTGGAGCAGTTTGATCTTCATCTTTATGAGGATCCATATTTGGGTCAAGAGCTTGAGGTAACTGTGTGGGATCGTGATAAAAGTCATCAGGATGATTTAATGGGACGTGCAACGTTTGATTTGGCTGGTCTTGAGCGTGAAACAACTCATCGGATATCGCGTGAACTTGAAGATGGTGCAGGAAATATTTTCTTGCTTCTTACTATCAGCGGTACAACTGCTAGCGAAACAATCAGTGATTTAGCGGCGCACGAGGAAACGCCACAAGAACGAGAGAGAATTTTAATAAAGTATTCAATGTGGAATACATTACAAAGACCACGCGATGTTGGACATCTCACTATCAAAGTTGGTGCATTAATCAATATGAATGTCTAAGATAAGCATCCAAATATTTGATATTGTAACTTTTGTTCCTTACCTTCGACAGGTTTATCGAGCGCAAGGCCTCGCTGCTGCTGACTTGGGTGGTAAAAGCGATCCCTTCTGTGTTCTGGAGTTAGTGAATTCAAGACTGCAAACCCAAACTGAATACAAAACGCTTGCGCCTAATTGGCAAAAGATTTTTACCTTGTAAGTTTATCATTGACTTATTGATGATTGAAATTTAAAATCGAAAGTTTCATTGAAAGAATTTTTTTTTTCTAGCAATGTGAAAGATATTAATTCAGTGTTGGAAGTTACCGTATACGACGAGGATAGAGATCACAAAGTTGAATTTTTGGGAAAAGTTGCAATACCTTTATTGAGAATAAGAAATGGTGAAAAACGTTGGTATGCTCTTAAAGATAAAAAATTACGTGGACGTGCTAAAGGCAATTTTCCACAAATTCTCCTTGAATTAACTGTGATATGGAATGTATTGAGAGCATGTGCAAGGACAATTAATCCTAAGGAGAAGAAATATATGGAGCCAGAAGTGAAATTCAAACGACAAGTCTTTCTCAGAAATGTTATACGTTTAAGAGCAATTATTATGTCTTTCATTGATCTTGGAAAATATATTCAGTGAGTCATTACAGTGTGCCATTGATCAATACTCATTGACACTACTTGTGATTACAATAAATTATTCTAATTATTTTGCAGGAGTTGTTGGGAATGGGAGAGTAAAACGCGAAGCATCGTTGCTCTTGTATTGTTCATTCTAGGTTGTTATTACTTCGAGCCTTATATGCTGCCAATGGTTGCATTGCTGATAATGTTCAAGTATTGCATTGTTTCGTTATTGACCAATTCTTCGGGGGCCTCATCGTCCTACCAAATTTCGAGCTTGCAGGATCAGGATATTAATTCAGATGATGGTCCAATCACTCCGGGTGACGATGATGATGACGAAGATGACAAAGATAAGGTGAATGAGTAAAGACAAATATTAAATTGTCTAATAATTTTAAATAATCTCTGATGTAACGTTGTTGATAGGAGGAAAAGAAAAGTCTCAAAGAGCGACTACAGGCCATTCAAGAGGTAACACAAACGGTTCAAAATTCCATTGGTTATATTGCCAGTCTCGGTGAAAGAATAAAGAATTTATTCAATTTTACGGTGCCGTATTTGAGTTATTTAGCAATGGTTCTAGCAATACTTGGTGTTATTGTTCTCTATTTAATTCCGGTGCGGTATCTCATTCTGGCATGGGGTGTTAATAAATTTCTCAGAAAAATTTTGCGACCTCATTCTGTACCGAACAATGAAGTATTGGATCTCATCTCTCGTGTACCAGATGATGAGGATCTTCTCAGTTGCAGGTTTGTACTAATGCATCATATTTCATTTTTCCCTTCTAATTTGATTATAATTATCGAAACAGGGAACTGAAACCTATGCCTACTGCCGACTGTGAACGAGGAGGTATATTAGGTAGTCCAAGCGGAAATGCAGCAACGAGACGTGAACAAAGAAAGAAACACAAATTAGCGTAACGAAATGTCACGCGACCCGCAGACATCGCGGGAACGCGAAGGCCAAGTATTCTGAAAGCGGTATTGATGCGAGGGAAACAATTTGCTTGTCAAAACCGCCGTAAAAATTCCACAGAGTCACTTACTGACTCGAAAGACTGATGCTAGTAATGACGATGATGAAGTCGATGATAATGTTGAGCACAAAAAAATTTTGCTTCCGCATGGTGACAACCAATTTGTCAAAGTGTTTCTTCTAGTCTAATTAGTTCAGGATAGAGCTGATAACCTGTGATGAAACAAGAAGTGGAATTATATTATAATAATAATTACTATTATTATTAATAGATTAATTACGAAATATACGCGAGTGCTATCAAATTATCGCGTTCAGTTACCGCCAAAACACTGGACGGATCAATTCGAATGTATTCGAATAGCAAAAGATAGAGAACAAAATGAAACGAGTGATGGCCACAACCTTTTTTAAATAGCTAGTTGATGATTGAAAATTGAATAATCGTGTGTATATTAATATAGACTGTTGAAAAGAATAAATCACTTGACGACTTATTGCTATTCTTATTGGTCAGAATATGAATATAAATTCGTCGAGTTTATTGCGTCCATCAATGTCATTTAGGCTGTCAGTCATAATATACGAAAAATACAAAGTAATGAGAGAAAAGAAAATATGTGCGAGTCAAAAATTCGAAAACGAAAATATTGAATTCTGAAAAAAAACACAAATAGAAAATAAATGAAGAAATGATAGAATATGTATATAAATAACATTTAGCACTTGGGACTGGCTGAGACGCAGCGTTGAATTCTCACAAGGGAAAGAAAAAAAAAACACAAATGATTCATATGCAATAATTATCCAAAGATTTCAATTCTTCCTTGATATGATTCAATTCTATTCAATTAAAAAATTGAATTACATTCAGATTTAGGGGGGATAGCGACAAAAAAAACGAATTCAATATTATATAAATATCTAATTCTTTTCATCAGCTTCTTTCATCAACGAAACTTACGAATATGTTAAGATGCTTTTGTGTGGTGTATTTTAGAATGTTGACCTCAATTTATATCAGTCTATTTTTCGATAGCTCTCACCATCAAAAGACTATGTGTACACATATGTACATATATCAATACTATACATATACATATACACATACACAAACGAGTCATGATACACATATACATGTATACACACATACGAACAAACAAACATTCCACATATGAAAAAGAATTTATTTGAAAATTAGAAATTCTAATAATTATATTTATTATTCATAATTATTCCAATTGAACGTGTGAGATTGTCTTTTTTCTACGTATTTTTCTACTCTTCTGAATGTGTTTTTATATATATACCTATAATCTTCCAATTAAATAGAGTTCGAGTTCGAAACCAGGTGAAAAAAAAGCGAATACAGAAAAACAATAAGGAGTTAGACAAGAATAGATCTTTATCAATTCGACAATTTGCGATATAATTCCATTATAGTTATTCAATTTGATTTTTTTTTTCAACATCACACTCGTACTCCAAACAAAAATATTATCACACAAGTATACACTCAAATAACACAATCAACCATAACATCCACATCGCGCAAATTTGAAAAATGTTAACAGAAAAAAAGGAAATTCCAAAAAAATAAGAAAAAAATAAGAGAAAATCGATTGCATGTATATTAATATATATTTTTTATTGTCATATGTATCAATGAATATTTCATGCGAATTTTTTTGCGCATAATGTGGGAACATAAAAAAACGCGCAAGCGAAAATATTTAATTAGATTGGAAAAGAAATAGCGAGAGTGAAAAAGAAAAAGAAACATAAATGGAGAGTTTATCTTATAGATCAATCGCGATCGGTCGGTCCGATTTTTATCGCACTTCGCTTTTAATCTCTGTTTATCCTTAAAAAAATTATATAGAAATTAGTAAGCAAAAAAAAAATACTTCTGTTGATATGAGAGCAAATCTGTGGTTCACATAACGAGATAAAACAAAATGCGTTTTACAATTAAATGTAATGATGGATTTTAATGATTGTACACCAAATTAATTCATAGCCGAGGACAAAAATAATGCAGATCGTTTTTCATATAAACGATCATATTTGCAATGAAGATAAAATGATTGAATCAATTATCTATTAATTGATTGTATAAATACAATTAGACTGATGAAACGATAAAATTATAATCCTGAGACAAATGAATAATTAACGTTTTGTTTTGCGATTGCAAATGCACAAATAAATGACACGTCAATTAATAAATTGTCCTCGGCCATAATTTATGTATATATACACTTCAATCTCGTTAAAGTTTTGCGTACTTAAGATGTCATTGTTACATTCGTGATAAATAAATAAAGGTTGATGAAAGTCAAAAGTCATACCAAGTGGATACCAAATATTAATTACAAGCAATTAATTCATTTCCTACTTTTTTATCACATTTTTTTTCCTCCGTAATTCTCTTTTAATTTACCTTACCATTAATTTCATCGTAATGAGTTGTTTCACGTTTATAATACCTCAAGCCTTAACGAAAATTCATTATAATAGCTAAACACATAAACATAGAAATGTTAGAGAAAGTAAAGAGAATAGCGAGGTATTTCACTACCGTGCGTGAGATAATTGCATGTCCAATACACGTATGTACAATGTGACATTTTGTATACCATTACGATGACAGTCAAACACGTGGGAAATATAACATAATCTTGCAACATTCTCTTCACGTATACCTCATAATGAATTCAACATACAAATTTATATATGTATGCATATTCAATTATAAATTATTTTAATCATAATTTCACCGAGACATTTTTCATATTTCTTTATTTCACTTTCTTTTTCTGTCATAGAAAAAAAAAATGAACGCCTATGTAATAAAATATACTAATGCTTATGAAAAATAGAAATATAAATACAGAAAAATGTAGAACGTCCTAGACCTTGCACGAGGGTGAAAGTGAGGTCGCGTCAATCCCGATTTCCGCTTCTATAAACAGTATAATAGTTATACATATACTATTATATATAAACAAACAACCTGTAGAGAAGCTTTATTCAGGTATGTATTCTCGTCAGGTTTAACAATATATTATACACAGAGTTTGAAATTATATTTCTTTATTATGCGTGATATAGAAATATTGTGAAGTGATATATAATACATATGTCGCTGTTATAAATATTCGTCACGAACGTTGAAAGTTTCTCATATATGCACATGCGGGTCCAGTGAAAAGGAGATCCGGTTGATCCACTTATTTTTCATCTCTCTTATTATTCATATATACACACACACACACACACACACACCTATATACACAATATCATGGATATAATTTCTTGTCCAGCACGTTTGACATATTTAAAAATCAACAAGTACGATCTGACAAAAAATATAGGAATGAAAAAAGAACTATTTCAAATATCATGATTAGAAGCATGTGAATTTCGAAATATTTTCCCATACTTATTCAACATGACATAAACCCCTTTCTTTTCTCTCACTGGTTTAAAATATAAAGAATATATTGTGATTCTATTGTGTGTTGTGTTTAGAATAAATTTGGTGGGTGGTACAGAGTATGAAGTTGAACACAGAGTGTTAGTTGTAAAATAATAGTAGGTCAAACTACACTGCGATTGGTATTTAGGTCAAGTTTGCGGGCTTAGGATCATGTTGATGCGTAAATGCGTGTTTTAATGTTGTCAAACCAGTCGGGCTTCTCTCTTTTTTTTGTTATTTCTACTTATACTTATCACTCGTCTTTCACACTGTCTTGAATAGTTGGATGTCATTGTAATTATATGTAAACGTTTTATCATCACAACTTGGGGAAAATGGAAAAGGGTTTTTTGTCATTGAATTTAGTTTTTATTGGAGAGTAAGATGAGAAGGAAAATACCGACGTGGAGAAAAAGTGGAATGATGATGGCAATGAATGTTAGTTGAATGGACCATGTTGAGTATCAAATCGGAATTATTGTAGGAGGGCGAGTCGGAGTGAAAGTAAAAAGATTGTTTCATGTGTTCTCTCTTTCTCTTTTGGTATATGTATATATATATTGTGTATAAAATTTTGAGAGGTCTCGAATGCGATTTACTTGATGAATTAGTTTTAAATCGAAATGCTTCGACGTGCATTGTCATGCAGTAGATGTATATATAGAAACAAGATATATTTTATTTTTTCTGTTTTCTTTCCTTTCTCTTTTATGTCGAAGATATTTCATCATTGTGTATATGAACGATAGAACTATTTTTTGGATGTATAGGAATATATTTATTGTGAAATCTTTGATTGTTTAACTGACTAATGATGTTTTTAGTTGATGGATAAATTAGATTTTCTTGGAATGAGAATATAATATTGGAATGTTTTGGTTGTGATATATTTTTAGAGGATTCGATTATTTTCTTGCTGTTTAAAATTTTATTGAGTTTTGGTTATTAATACTTTTATGTTTAGTTGTTTAACTGATTCCCACGTAGATAATTGGAGATATTTTTATACAAGAGAAAATAAGGAATGTATGAAAGTTTTATAATCGTTGAGTGTATTAGTATTATTTGCAATTAAAATTTGTAATTAGGATTATTAATTTTCTATTTCCTGCTACATGCTGTGAACGTCATTAGTTCGTAGGATATGTCCTTGGTTCGTTGGGATTGGTGATAAAATGATGAACATATATATATTTCATTTTGTGAGAATATTTTCAATGTCACATTGGATTCAGTTTTTGTATTGAGTATCTCAGATGTGAAATAGTTTGTGCTCTTAACAAGAAGCTTTAAAAAAAAATCCCATTGCTTAAAAAAATGTTTTTTCCAATTAATGTTTACTTAGAAAAAGAGTTTGAAGAGAAAAAAATTTATGGTTTCCTGAAATATATATTAAAGAAATGTTTCTATGTCCATTAATGTATGGGAAAAAAAAAGTTTCCTCTCTCACTCAACAATTTGAAAATAAATTGTGATAAACTGAAATGACAAAATTAAAATTAACATAACTATAATGATCTCATTTCTATCAATAATTCTTTGTCTGTTCTTTTTTTTTTCATAATAAATAAATAATCCAATTCCAACTTCAACACTTCACTATAATTCCATGCAATTAAAACATCTCCATCACCTTTAATAACTTTAAAACGAACAAAATTTCTCTCAAGAATATAATTCCCACCTATTAAATCCCACAATTTTCCCATCACACACCATAAATATATTTGAAACATTCTTCATCGATATGACAATTGAATTGTTGCACTACCGCACGCATAGTTCACCAATACCACATTGAATTATAAGAGAGAAAACAAAGTCATTGGTCGCGCATGGTGTGGCATGGTCAGTGTCCGGGAAAGAATTATCGTCGTGACCCACTTCCGGTCAAGTTCATTGCTCATCCGCGTGTACAGAAGTTTTAATTATGTAGCATATACCATTGCGCTCACATCTTTTACACCGTTCACACACTTACAATTTACAATATTCAACGACACATAAACGTATAAACTCATTACTTACATGTCACCCAGCCATCCAACCAACCAACCGAGTCACGTTTCTTCTTCACGTTGTAATTTTCCATGAGATGCTAATTGTCGAGAAGGGGTTGGAGTGGAAAATGCAACACCACTCCACTTGTCATTCTTGACAAAACCAAGTAGATGAATATAAAGAGAGTGAGGCCATGAATATTCCTCTAACTATATTTAAAAGGTGTTTCGTGATGTTCTTGAAAGAGAGATTCTTCAACATGATTACCTATATCATAGTTAAGTAGAAAAAACACCATCTCAAAACATGCTAAAATATAAGTATATACTATTTATAAAAAGAGTTAAATCAGGATTAACAGATCTCTGTTTGTGAGAGTAATAACGTATATATATATACCTTGATGATATTACCGTAATTACATAGTCGTGTAAGGATTCCACGGTGCGATGGTGTTCTTCCTCTATATAAACACACCAGTGATGGAATGCATTTTACTTTATGGGCGGGTTTGCTTTCTCCTATATAATACTGAAACAAAAATAATAATAATGAAAAAAAAAAAAATACAATAATGATAATAGGAAACAGAAGAAATAAAATAATAATAAATGAAATAAGTATTAGTTCTATAGTGCATCAAGATACGGATATTAAATATAAAATGACTTTGTCATTGATGCTCGTCAATGATGATTGTTCATGCTCGTATACACAAAATATATTTCTTACTATCACTAATTAAATTTATTCTTTTTTTATTACTACTATTTTTTCAATACGTATTTCTTCATTATTCTCAACAGTATTCCTGTTTCAATTGCATCAAATTCAGTGGGCATATCCATTCGATCCGGAAGTCTTTTAATCCAGATGACAAAGCATATTATAAATTCATCGTTGGTTGATTTTTTTTATCCATTTTTCATTCTCATTTGATTCAATGATATTTTTTTCTTTTTCCACTTCTCATTCTGATCAAATCACTGCACATATTGTTGTTCAATCCAGAAGTATAAGAACATTCAATCGTACAACGATTACCGAGTCAATCGATGCGAGCCAAAGCGGCAACGCAAACGACGCAAGAAATCGTGACACGGTTTTCGAACTTTTCAAACTCAATCGCTTGCGCGCCAACTCTCATATACTTTGTCTCTTTATTACCTTGTGTATTCCCCACTCTTTCTTTATTTTATCTTTTACCATTTTACCTCTCACTTCCACATCATTTTCCTGAGCATGGCTGATCGCATAGATATATATATCCCATTCTCATCGACTACGCCTTCAATATCTCAGGAAAAGTGAACGGCAATTCGTGATTCGCTACCGATCACGTAGTACCAATTTCTCACCATTCGACCTATGACTCAGAGTCAATGTTGTTCGCACAATTTCATTGTGCGTAAATATCTAAATATAAATTCACCAATCATATACGAATTCGTATAGAGTAAAACCAATAATACAAGAATGAATGACAGCACAAAATGAAAAAGAATATAAAACAATAACTGAAGTTTTAAGTACTCACATCCGGATATTATTAATAAAATTCAATTTTTATCTGTTTTATATCCTTTAACGCCCCTTCTCAATTCTAAAAATGATTACGTATACACAAATACATAAAACACAATTTGAAAACAATGCAAATTGAAAAAGAAAAGGGAAAAGAAATAAAAAAATTGTAGAATATAAGGATATATTCAATCGGTGAAATTGAATGACCGGATACACGGCGCCTTGGCTATTGCAAATTCTTTCAAACAGATACGTCTGCGTGTGCCAGCCTTCTTCGTGTAGATATATGCACAAGTGTGTAAATGTATATCCTGGAAAAATAAAAAGAGAAATACAGTATCCTTCAAAGGACTTACATAAGTCTTAGAGAACTATTACCGTATATGTAGTAGATAAAGAAAAAAAAGAGCTGAAAGTTGAAGAAATATTTAGACAAAAGTGAGGCAAATTGATATGCAGAAAAAAATCCGGGCTAAATTGCTTAGTATTATTAATATGAAGAAGGAAAAAAGAGCCGATGGATAAAAAATGAATGGGTTTTATCATTGAATGTAATTATACATTGAATATCGTCCACAATTTAAACACGCGAGTGCAGTAGGACACGTTACGGCCTAATGGTTCTCGCGCGCAGCAGGGTTTGTTTATGTGTATGTGTGTGCCAATTTTTATGCATTGCTCCCTAGTGAAAGGGAAGAATATAGATGTGTGATTGTACGAGTGTTTATAGTGGAGTGTATGAATGTGTATATGATATTGTGCAGAGGTATTAAAGTTCTCCAACTCGGTGTAGCTGACCGGCCGGCCAAGTAACCAACCAGACCTAGATATCTAAGCGCTGCACTCTCCCAGCTGCATATAATCTTTATTTGCTTTAGCAATCTAATTTTTTTTCTATCGTTTTAGGTTATTTTATTTTCATTTATTCCTTTCAACTTCTTCCTCTTTCTCTTTCTGGTTGTGTGAGTAATGTTGGCTATGATTGGAGTTGGGCAGTTGTATGAGAATGTGTTGGAGACATTTTTTTTTTTGATAAGATTTGGCTTGGAGATTTGGAGATGTTTTTGGGGTTTAGGTGGAGATGGGATTTTGGATTGATTTAGGGCTGTGGAGTGTGTTGGATTATTGTGAGAATTATTTGGTTGGTTCATGACCGATTAGAATTGAGGACTGTGTATGAGTAAATGAGGTATTTTATAGATTTTTCTGATGAATGATGATAAGGATTATGAGTGATTTGGTTGATTTATTGAAGATAATTTGAGGAACTATCAATTTCTATTGTTTGGTTTTTTTTTAGCGTTGTGAGGATGGAAATAATGTTTAAAGACTTTTGTTCTTTAGTGTATTATAACAAAAGTTGCATATATTGAAGCAACAATTAATTCATATTATCGTTATCTCCACTAACACCGAAATAGAAAAAAAAACGTTGCAACACAATAAAATGCAGCAATACATTCCGCTTGAACTCACTGGAATTTTTGTTGGAGTTGATATTAATTTTTCGCGATTAGATACGATGTTTTATTGTGCGCTTAGCACAGATTTGGTTTAAATGAAATTAATCAATAGCGTTTTTTTAACATTTATGTGGGCATTGACTACTACTTCGTCGAGTATTGCACTCTGTTACGTGGTTAGTGGACGTTTCATGTAGATTGAGAGCATGGTATATTCAGCGCACGATAAAAACAGTTACATCAAATTTAGCAGATTATGCGATTGTTTACATAATTTATTCTGAGCTTTGTGTGAGTACACCATGAACATTTTTTTTCGTCTTACGAGTATGAAAGTAATCGTGGTCATTTGTAACTGTAACATTTATTTGTATTATTCTATTTTAATAATAAATATTTATTCATAAACTTTTATATAAATATTTGCATTAATATTAATTAGTAGGCAACAAAATCATTAAAGAGATCGATCGAATTGGATCAATGAATTTTATAATTTGAATGTAAGAAATAATTCTAGAGAAATTATCACGAAATGTAACTAATTGAATAAGAACTCGTGATTTAAATTATTTAATATATTAATAATATAATTTAACACTACCAAATTTGAATATAGAAAATTTCCTCTAATGAATTCCTCAAACAAGTATTCACGCTACAGTTACAGATAAACATTCACATAATATGTACAATCGCAATAGAACATTCTCAAATGATTAAATAATTTCACGTTTATGTAAATTGATCAAGTTAATTTTTTTTCATTAATCCCAGTAATATGCATTCATTGGAAAATTTAATTTCCAAAAGGAAATGAATGAATGTGGTTCAGTCACCGCGAGAGTAAGATGAATTCTACTGATGTTTATTGAAGCATTTCTGGAAGTAAATCAAAAAAAAAGAAGAAAGAAAAAACAAATCGAGAGACTATGTCTTAATAAATCATTTGATGAGAAATCAAATCTAGATGATGACGTGACATTACGTATTTTGTCTGTGGTTATTAAAAACAAGGCGGAAGTTTGTGATGGCACTTAAAGATTCCGCATCAATGCAATAACTCTCATATCATTTCAACGAAAGAGTATTGAATACATAAAACTAACCAATAACATTGTCTGCTTTCTCTTGGGACCCACGTCAGCATCCTGGCGGACACGCGGGGACTCACGTTGGTGGAACACAACATGCACCTTGTGGCTATGAGTCCCAATAGTGGAATACAAGAAAGTGGGGAGGTGTATAAAGGCCTTGAGCACGGTGGAGGTTTCTTTAAACTATCCAAGACTTTATCAACGGGTGTATACACCTTTACGTAAGGAAATAAATATAAAATAATAATTATAAACGACGATAGTTAATTGCACGTGATATCAGAGAGTAAAAATACTCTTTCACATCCTACAAGTGTTACAACTACTTCTCCATAATCAAAATTAATTTTTTTGTAATTCCAAATGAATTGTTGTGAATTAAATCTCGTGTGCAGGTGTGTAAAGTGAATGAGGGAATGGAGTAAAAATTATAAATAGTTTATAAATAAAATCAAAAGAAGAACAAAAAATAAATTATTCTCTTTACGAACGAGAATATAACTGGAATTTTCCCAAAGGAAAATAAGGATCACAAACATGGTGAGTCTGGGACAAATTGATAGCTTTTTAAATAAACTTAACTGATGATGTGTCTGATAGAGTGTGTGAAATTTCACAGTATATTATAAAGTGTTGGAATTGAATGGAGGTCAGTGTGCAAAGAAAATCAACTCTTCTAAGTTCTTAGAATTACTCATCATGTTATTGCAATAGCAGTGGCAGATCATCGACCTGCATCTTTACTATATTATATATCATTCACGCCAATGACATTGCCATGGCTTTCAAATGATTACCACCAGTCGGCCTTTAATATTATTATAGATATTCTTTAATGAGAATTATTTGTAATTTTACAGTGAATAGATTTATTGCTCTTCATTTATTTCTCATTTCCTCCAATCTTGTTCATTACTTTTAATGGTTTGTAATTATTTTCATAGAGCATTGATTGTAATTGATATGGAAGGAAAATCATTATCATCAACAAAAGGATGTAGACGTAGTTTTATGCAAATTATGTTGAATGAATAAGCGATATACAGAATTAATCAAATACGGAAGACGGAAATGTCATGTAACACTTCATTGATCCTCCTAAATGGAAGCGACTAGTTTTCCCATGTTCTATACGTCTTCCTCATGCGATCATAAACCCGGATAATTAAACTGGTGGTATGATAGAAATGCTCAGGAAGCCAAGCAGCGTAACAAAAAAAGAGAGATGAGGCAAAGAAAAAAAGTGTCGGAATGAGTTCCGGTGCATTTTATATCCTGGTGTTATTTTTCGCATCATCTAGAAAAAAAAGAGAAAGAAAAAAATTATGAATAAATAGATAAATAATCAAATAACAAGAAAAAATTTTACTTAGTTGGAATTGGAAAAATTATATAGATGATAAATAATTCATTGGTATTCTTCGTTGTTAGAAGAAAGTATAGAGAAATAGGGGCAAATATTGAGGCGAGGCTTTTACTTTATGCCAAAGTGTGACGGAGGCCCACGAAAATGAGAGCTCGATGAACAGAAAGAGAAAATATAGATGGGGAATTGGGGAGAGAGAGGAAATGAATGACAGAGACAGGAAGAGCGAAGGTGACCGAAGAAAGTTACTTGTCAACTCTTTGCCGACGCCGGTGTGGCCGCAAAAATTTTGTTACTCCAGCATTGTCCTCTTTGTTTGCCTTTTCATTTTGCTATCATAATGTAAAAGATGAAGTTTTATATACATCTACACATTTTCCAATTAATTTTCATTCATAAAACCTTTTCATATTATATTTTAACATCAAAGTATATTTGTTTTTTGTTCAATTCTTAATTTAAAATAATGATTTACTGCGGTTTCAAATGCTCCACCCATTTCCCCTTAGTGTCTCATCGGGGGGTGTTCAATTCAATTTAAGAAATGAAAAAGAAGAAAAATAATAATGAGAAAATGACGGAGAAAGGTGGTTGACCTCGTTTTAACGCATGCCCTCACTTTAATGTATTTATAAAAGATCGATAAAATTATAATTATTCACTTGCCGATACATAAAATAACATTTTTGCGTCTATCAAAAATGACGAAGAGAAAGTCATTTCACTAAGGTGTGGAACTCAGTTGGCATAAATAATGATATGTATGTAATGTGTGAATATAAATTACAGATTCACACATACATATTTGTACAAGTGTGTAGGTAAATGTCTTGGACTATGTCAGAGAGTGAATGAGAACAAAAAAATTAAAGGGAGTATCATAAGAGGAGGAGTATCATGGAATGTGAGCAAATCTTTATGAGCATGTAAAAATATAAATTATAAATTCTGTATATGTGTTGATAAATACATTTATGAGCGAAGAGGAAAGCTGTGAAAAATTGAAGAAGTTGCGACTGGCACGCGAGCCATTTTACGATGTAAATAGTTGGGGCGAGTGATGCACGTAGGCTTGAGTTGTAATCATGTCAGTAGTACAGAGACGAGTGTTGCGCGAATGCAACCAGTACATTCAATAGTATATACTTAAATTTATATTATAATGCAATTGACAGTTGATGAAAACCGCATATTATTATATTATTTAATGAATATTTTTTATCCTGCGGTTTTTATTAATCAGACAATTATAACAAATTATACCATTGACATTTGAAACTGTGTAGGTGCATACATTCGATTGTAATTTATAATCACATTTCAAAGTCTCTCTATTTTCTTTCGATGATGATGAAGAGGATCCTCATTATTATTTCATTATTCTTTAGAAATCAGCAAATCTCAAGCGTTTACAGTTCGTTAGCTCGACTGGTCTCACTCTAAATGCGTTTGCCATTATATTACGACACGCAATGTGCGCTTTGTACAATAAAATAAAAATAACTCCCATAATGATTCGATATAAATTCATATATAAAATATATGTCAATGGGGAAAGATAAAAGTTATGATATTAATTCGTGAGTGAATCTTTCTAATGAAATTCGCAATGAAGCCATTGCTCCAATTAAGTATAGTCAAGTTTCATTTACAATTAGTTGTTGGAAATAGCTATCGCCTAGTTGAGTTGGGTTTGGCTAGATATACAACTTTTTTCTAGACACTTAAACTCAACGGTGGTGGAAGGTCGACAACATTCACCATATAAATTACAGTAAATGCATTGCTGGTCATAAATGTGTATACTGAACCAAACAGGTCTCGTAAAATTCGCAAATAAATTTTTTTTTTATTCGATACTCTCACTCACTCGAGAATTATAGTCTTTCTCTCTTGTGCTGTTCTAATTTTTTTAAGATACTTGTTCATATATATATTTATTTATTTATAACTGATATTTTTTGTTGAATCTAAAAAGGTGGATTTCTAACTCGTCAAACGACTCAAAAAATAATTTAATGCACCAATGCTTAAGAAATTCATGATTTTAAGCCCTCAGATATTTTCTCTCTATTTTGCTCCCTCGTATATATTTTGAAACACACCATATTCGCTTTCGCGTTCCGCTTGTCGACCTGCATTTATTATTCTCACTGGTTATTTTGTCCATTATAGAAATTTCACGATTGCCCAAACGGCCAATTGTATTGCTGTTGATAAAAATATTTCAATGTATACAAGTCATAAATGCTATTTAATGGACCTTTTACTATTTATTTTATCGCTTATGTTTTCTTTTATGTTATTACCCCCCACACACAGATCCTGCGAGACTATTTTAAACTGATATTTTCCATTTGGCTGAGCGTGTCTACGTTGATCAATGCAACGGAGGGTGAACGATGGTCCAGACAAGTGTCCAATAGCGAATGGATACCATTGGCCAATCCACGTTCTCAAATTCCACAAAGTTCATCGCCAAATAATCAACAACTACCACCGCCACCATTACCATCAATTCAAGCACTCAATTTACCACCGTCATTACGTCAAGAATATCAACAGCAATTGCATCAACTGCAAAAGACCCAAGAGAGTATCCATAAACTTCTCCTCTTGCAGCAACAAATACGTTCACAGCAACATCTTCTCCAGGTATTTGAAAAATTCAGTATTAAACATGAGTGTGAATGTGGCAGACTCGTGGCTATTTTTAGAATTTACATTCATTATTAAATGACATTCATTTGAATTGTTTATTAATATAATTTCTATGATTTATCAGAACCAAGCTTATTTACCAAATGTCGTTGGTCCGGATGAAGAAAAGCAACAATTCCGACAAAATTCTATTCCCAATGTTCCCCAGCATTCTGAATTGAATCCCGAAGGATTATCAGCACCGCAAATCCCTTCGGAAATACTTCCGGCTGTTTATCCTGCACAAGAATTCAAGCCATCTAATCAGGAAGTTGCGGAAGTACCGTCAGCATCCGCAGAATCAGATGATGAAAAATCTGGAAATGGGAGTAACGAGGAGGTGAGATACATTTCATCACAGTGACATTTAATATCGGCATAGAAGAAAGCGGGAAGCAATAATACCAGTTAATTTCACAGATTCAAGTAGTTTACGTGCCAGCGGAAACGCTTGCGCAACGAGGCCAACCAAAGGAGGAAAGAAATCGCGACCACAAGCAGTTCTCGTTTCAGCGGCAGCAAAATGAGCGCTATCAACAGCCACAGCCGTCAAGACAACAGCAACATCAACACCAGCAGCATCAACATCAACAGCAGCAGCAACAACAGCATCAACAACATCAATATCATCAGATGCAACATCAACAGCATCAAAATCAACACCAGCCCCAGCATCAACAACATCAACTCCACCCTCAACATGAACAAATAGAACATGTCGGCGGCACGATGACTTTCCCTGATGATGTATCATCATACAATTCTGAACTGATTCAATTCCCGAGGGGCCAAGCTGAGAGCGATCAATTTTTCAAAGAAGCACGTCAAAAAGAGCTTGATCGATTGAATGAAGAACGCAAAGAGATTCAGAAGCAGGCTAAGATTCAAGCGGCTGCACGATTACGCGAACAAGAACGCGTGCGGCAACGAGAAACCGAAAAAAAAATGAAAGAACTAGCAAAGATCGAAGAATTGGCGAGGCAACGTGAATTAGATCGTATTCGTGAAGAGCGTGAACGTCATCATCTAGATGAATTAAAGCGTGAAAAAGAACGCACGGCCAAATTGAAAGAAGAGTTAGCCAGACGTGAAATCGAACGTTTGGCCGCCATCGAACGCCAAAAAAAAGGTGAAGCGGAACGCTCTCGTGCGCGAGAAAAGGAATTAGAAAAATTTGCACGACAAGAGGAAGAAGCAAGAGCAAAAGAAGTGGCAGCGAAGAAAGAGGCAGCAGAGGCACCAGCCGCTGAACAACTCATTAATCAACAGCACCAACAACATCATACGGAAACCGTTAAACATCAAAAGAGAACACGCAATAAGCCACGCCAGAGACCTCATCACCATCATCACAAGCAGACTGTCGATCAATTGAACAAAAATAATGAAATCCAAACAACTACACCAACTCCAAACCAACCGCCTCTGGCAGTATTTATGGGGTCAGATCTCGAAGCAGATGAAGTTAAGATTGTTGACGTTCTTAGAGTTTTACGAGATGTAAAAACAATTGCAGTGTTGGATCAAGTTGTGCCAGAGACTCCGAAAGTCTTTGTTGGACCATCAAATTTAGAGGCACCGCGCGGTTACGCCAAGTTCGATTTACCTTATTTATCAGCCCTCGATACAAATCGAGTTGAACGTCGTGTTGACAAATTACCATTCTTTGTCGCACCTTTAAGCTTCAATCCACCACAAGGTTACTCGAAAATCCCCTTCCCAGCTCCACATATTGGTTCTGTGATCATCAATAATCTTGAAGGTAACACCGGACCAAGTGCCGCAGGTTCTGAAACTGTACACAAACCTACGCCAAATCCATTGATTGAACCCAATTCATTTATCGCAGCCTCTGGACAAGGTGCGACATATCAAGCGTCCTTCGAATCTCCAACGGTTACTCCTTATTCCACTTACACTCAGGACCATGTTACATCGCAATATCAAAGTTCAGTTTATCCCTCAACGCCTGAAGATAATTTCAGATATAGACAGCAACAACAACAACAGCAACAAGTACCAGAGCAACAACCATATGAACCGCCTACTGGATCGCAAAATTTCAGACAGCCACAATCTGAATCGATTTCGACTTATGAAGAACAAGTTACAGCTTCACCGCGACCCCATCACACTCCTGAATATTCTGAGCAGTCGTATCTTGGTCAAGTAACACCAGATGACTATCGAAGACCCAATGTTGTATCATCATTCAGTTATAATCAAGAGCAAGTGTCTACTACACCAGCTTATCATGACAGTTACGCACATACGCGTGTACAACCCAATAAAGATCAACAGCTGGTTTCAGAATTAGCACAATTAAATCAACATGATTATTCGCAACATAGACATGGTGATAATATTTACCAACACCCAAGTCCCCAAGCCAATCCAGATGGTTATCATCAACAACAATATCATTTGAGTTCGAATGTACCGAATTTATATGAAGAAACGTCTATTCGTAATCCTATTGGGCCACCGCAGTATAGTTTACCAGCGGAATTGCCACCAATTCATCCACAACTTCCCGGTCTCGTAAATTCACTTTCAGAGGGGAAGGAAAGTGATAAGATAATAACAACAACTACCACAACAACTCCTGCTCCAATAACCACAACAACAACCACTACTGAGATTCCAACGACAACTTATCGCGTTCGGATTAGACAGAGGTAAGCTACAAATTTAGGAAAAGTTCAAAACGAGGTAATATTTAATTGACTTTTTAACTGATTGGATTGTATCATTCAATTAGAGGAAGAATCACACGACCAACTACGACGTCCACCACTACTTCCTCACCTTCAACTCACCGAAGTCAACCAGAGCGGACTCGAAGGCCATTTAATAGATCAAGATCTCGGTACACCACTACCACAGAGGAATATCGAGAAACTTCGTATGAAGCCGACAAGGACAAGGTGCCGGAAACTACACCAAGATATAATAATAGTCCCGAACAATACCGTCGTCCCATCTCATCAAAGACATCCAAGTTTAAAACACGTGGTGGTAGTGATCGCACTACTTATGAACCAATTACGGTCAGTTTAATTAAATATTTTAATATGAGAAATTAATGATGAATTTATTTACGTGAAATAATATAAAGTGTAGGTGATATTAATGAGCATTGTTTCGATTCAATTCCATTACAGACTTTGAATCAAATTCCAAATATTCAAACGCACGAGACATTGTCTGATGAAGCAAGCCCTTCTGACGAATCGGGTGATTTACCACAAACAACATATGCACAATATAACATTCCCACAGAGAGCACGCCAAATGCTTATCTACATCAAGGGAATGGTGAGAATCCAGCGAATGTATATAGTAGTGAAATCGATTATTCGAAGAGCCAGAATTATCCGCGTGTTCATGGTCCTCCACGTCATGAGAGGCCGGCTATAAATGATGTCACTATTTCTCAACCACAACAACAGCAACAATATGAGGATCGATTCCCTGCACAAGGTACTGGATACCAAGCAAGTCTTGATAGACAACCGGTTAATGGATATGAGTATGATATTCGAGATGGAGTTGGTGGTTCAACTCCAGCGGCATCTCCAACGCCAAATGATTATTCCTATTACCAGGATAAAAATGAGAATGTTGAATTGATGAACAACGGCGAACAAGTTCAAACAGAAATGCCAATTTACCGACAAATTTTAGAATTCGCTGCTACACCACAACCAAATGTGCAGCATAGTCATTCACCTGATGGAGATTACACTCTATCTGGAAGTTTTGACAATAGAAATCGCGGCAATGCTGATGATGGACAGTCGTATACTCAATATACTTCTAAAGAACTAACTGAACATCAAACTGAGGTAAATTAGCTTCGACCAATGGTTAACTTTCTTGATTTTATTGGTTTTATTCATTAATGTTTTAGATGATTACTGAACCAATTCAAACAACAACAACAACAACAACTGAACCAGCACCTGTTATATATCGCCAACGAGTTCGTGCACGCATTGGTGGTCGTCCGCGTCAGGAGTCAACTTTGCAAACTCAATCGCGTGGCCCACAAGACGAATATGTTCGATTCAGTGCAGTTAATCAAGCATCTACCGGAGGTCGACAACAGAGTTCTATCGGAAGTCGTTCCCGGGATTCACCCCGGCCACGTCTTAAAACCCGACCAAATCACCATAATCAAGGACAAGTACAGAGTGAAGGCAATGAGTATGTGAGGATCCAATCGTCCAACCGTGCGACTACTTATCCGAAGACAATAGTTCAGGCTGCAAGAGCAACAACGACTACATCAACAACATCTGTTCCACCGTTGACGACCACTGAAGAATCTTCCCTCGGCGATGATGATAATGAGTATGGATTTATTCGTACGCCGAATTTCAATCAACCTCATCATCAACTTAGCAGCAAATTCCGTGCACCCGAATCACAGGTAAGCGTAGAAATTCGATCAAATTCATCATGCCATTTCAATTTGTTGATAATTTGTCGTTGCTTAACTAGATTCAATTGCAAAATATTGCGCCAACTGATGAAACCGCTGAAGATTCCAGTCCACCACACACTCAAATACCGAAAAATCGTCAAAAGTATCAAACAGCAAATCGTCCTAGACCAATAATCAAATCATCGACAACAGCGATTCCCACCACGCAATCTAGTCTTGATAATGGTCCTTATACAACCAAATCACGTGTGCGTGCTGATGAACCGAAAAATAGAATTCGAACCAAGGGACGTAGACCTGGAAGAAGACGTACAACAACAACTTCCACAACAACAGAGTACACACTTGAAGGAAACAATAATTTACCATTAGATGAGAATTATCCCAGGATATCAATTAATTCAGCTGAACGTAATGGTGAACGACACCAGCCATTGTATGACCAAAATTACGGAATATCACAAGATTCTAGTGCTAATGTGGGCTCAAGCCGTGCTGATTACGTTGAAGAGAATGTATGCAATTGGTTTACTTATTTTTATTTGTACCATTCATCACAATGTCTTTAATCGATTTACTGATTTTTTTCTTCTCTTTTCTTTGGGTCTATGCTCACTCAGTATCCATCGCAGGACTTTGCTCTGAACTTTGGCAGTAACGTCGAATCTGAGGAACATCAAAGTCATTTAGCTCATAAACATCATGCCACTTCAGAATACCGACCTGGATCAGCATCAGGATCGCGGCTTCGACCATATTCGAGTCACGCAATGTCATCTGAGCGTGATATTTATGGATCTGAGAGTCAGTGGTCAACTAAATTGACCAAATCCTCATTCCAACCTGTAAATCAGCTCAATCAAGAAGAAGGAAAAATTCATAGTAATGAACACGCAAGTCAAGAAATGAAGGAAGATGTACCGGAAATAATTACTGCTCAACCAGAAGACGCTTTCATGACTGTATTAGTCACGTCTGACGATACAGAAAATAAAACCAAGAGCGAATCGCCATCATCTGCAAGTGAAAGTCTAATGGAATTTACGGGTTTTGGGCAAAATATGAATCATTCAGACACCACACAAAGTAGCACAGGACAAGTTGAAGTTGATTCAACATCAGAAGTCCCTCAACCGCGAAGGGTAAACTTTTTTTCATTGATATCAGATTGACCTTTGATTCATGATCATTTAATCTTCATTTCTTATTATAATTCTGACAGGTGGGACATAGAAGACGTCGAGTGCGTGTACGTGTGCGTCCAGCCCCTCCTGATGATTTTGTAACAGCAGAGTCACAGTATATTAATTCCGCAGTGAATAGCCTTGTACAAGACCGAATTAAGTACAACACTCACGTAGACTCCTCGTCAGAAATTCATAGCAAAACTGTGACGGAGAACTCGGCAGTGGAACAGGAACGACCAAGCCCATCGGACTCCATTGAACTTTCAAATTCCGGTGAATCGATATCATCTACTGACACGACAACTATTAATTACACTGAGGTAGCCGAACACGAAAGACAATCTCACCCGTCCACGTCGTCACCGATTAATAATGATGATAGCACAGAAATGAATAAACTACGTGAAGATATTCCGATGACTACAGAAACATCGACAACGAATTTTGAAACGACAATTAATGATGTAACAACAATGCCGCCGTTGATGACTACGATGACTATACCGAGGAAATCCTGGGATTCAACTAAAGCTTATTCTGATTGGATTATGAGGAAAATGGAAAAGTCATTCACATCTGGTGACAATCAGGTCATTGATAAATCCGAAATTGATGGGGACTCAAATGAGCAACATAGTGATAATGAATCTGAAAATTATCCGAAAAATCATCGAAGCGAATGGAGCGAGGTGCGTTATCCATCTGACCGTGGAATTTATGGATACGGTAGATCAGAAAAGTCATCACCAACAACACAATTACCCGGTATTGTCACAAAATCCATAGGTGATACAAATGTAAAAACACTTTCGGACTATGTCCAGGCCATATTTGATACGATGAAAAATGCGGATGAAGAGCGTTCGATTGTAGACAATGCACCAAATTTATGGAGTGACGATCAAATGAAATCAACAACTTCAACTGAAGTTAATGATATTGATATGAATGTGTCAACTGATGGTGCATTGAAGACAAATTCCAGCACACCAACTTCGTCAATGGATAACGAACAAAAAGTAGAAAAGAAAGATGAAACTACAATTCAACCAAGTGAAAACAGAATTAATATTACAACAGATATTATTGCAACTTCCAGTGAGAATCCAACTACGCGGTCAAACACAGAGGTAACGTCCGATTCAGCAACATCTGCGTCGAGTATTACAACGTCGTCCGAGCCATCAATTACCACAATCGAAACGGCTGTCAATCCAATTGAAAATGCGACATTAAAACTCGGTTCGGTCATTCGAACATCAACAACAACTAAAGTCTCTCACATGACTGAAATTTGCTATCGTGGTCGTTGTATTATGACAAAACCGAAGAAGGACTTTCACGAAAGATGATTGAAAGTTTGATTGAAGTATTCACACATTCAATCACAATAATTGAAAGAAAAGTATTTTCGACGGAGAAAAAAAATTTCTCACTTGAAAACTGAAAAACTCGAATTTTAATTTACACGTAGAGTTTGAGAGTTGGTTCAAGATTCAAATATTTCCAGTTCGAGAATATATTTCTCTTGATCAAACGACAAAAAATTATGATTAAAAATATTTATTTCCGTTTGCAACATCGAGGAATCCAATTATCCGTGGTCTCGAAAATACTTTTGTTTCTATTCTATCGTACAATTTCGTTTGTATTCTAAATCATGACGTTTATTCCAATTATTTATTAATCGAGACCAGGTGAAAATTATACAGACGTGTACACTCTCGCCATTGGGTTACCACGTATGCAATAACGTGCCCGTATACACTCAAATACATGCGTACATACACAATTGTATAATTGACAAGTTGAACTGATCGATATTCATTATGCAAATCGTTTTTCCATTCTAAATTATTGCTATAACACGTAATATTTTTCTTCTTCTCAACCCCATTGCTCTCTTTTCCCCCTCATAATTCTCTATCTGTCCTCATTCACTTCAGCCCCAATCTAACACGAATAAAAAAAACGAAATGCCCTTGTACAACTTTCACACGCATGTAAAGTGCAATAAAGCACTTTGGCATTCAGAGATTATTATTATCGTTTCAAAGTGAGTCTACTATTTAGTTCGTACATAACAAATCTTTCTAACGTATTTATAATTAACAATTATAGCTCGCGCAAATAAAATACGCAGTATTACATATAATCGAGCTAACAAGAAAATGACATAAGAAATAATGTATTGAAATAAAAAACAAACCAAGAACAAAAAGAAATTATTCAAAACAAAAAAACACGAGATAAATAAAATAAATCTATTTACCAATACATGTAAATTGCGTTTGCATTGCATTCAAACTATACACATCTATATCCTCTCTCTTCAAGAATTTCTTCAAAACTTTCTTTACCACAACACTTACATGTATATCTACAATTGTAACATATCGATAGTACCTGAATGTGTAGACGAACTGTAAAGTTGAAGATTCATCTAAAAATAGAAATAACTGTCATTGTTACATCGGAAAAGGAAAGAATATAATATAAGTTCTATAAGGGGTGTTCATGGCGGACATTTGTGTGTGGCGATCGATGTTTCCCTTCCGTTTTCCAACCCTGCTATACACAATATATATAATTGTTCTATATGCGATTCTCTTTGGAGCTGAAGTAATATATCCTCGTATATGCATACAGAGAATACCCTCGAGAACTGTTCTCAAACTATTCTCAAAAAATATGCATATATCTATACAAAATATCCACATAAATATTCTCACTATCGCTGGTAATGTTCATACCATTTCAAGATAGCTATTACGTACGTCGCATATTTAGCCCCTAATGATACAATGTTATATCTAACTTTTATTTTATTAGACCAAGCTCGAAATAGCTCATGAGGGAACCAAGAAATTCAATTAAGGTCGGTTCGATATATAAATATGACTCGACAATATTATTTTCTATAGATAAGAGGAATTAATTGATTCAAATTTCATCAATGTCAATATTTTTTTGTCTTGTTTGGAAAATAGTCATTAATTAGACACGTGAATCAACAGAATTAAGTTGCATTAATCAATCTGCTTTTTTTTCTTCTTTATTTCATCAATGCAAGCAAAAAACGATAGACATTAGGGTGAGAAATGGGAATGTTGCGTGGAATAAGAGCTGTGTGCTCAAGAAGAAGAATTCAATGAATGTGTATTAGTAATAGCAAGGGTCGTTCATCGATCGTCAGGGCGCATGCTTGCAAGTTTGGTCGCAGATGGCGTGGAGAGTTCTGCAAAAAGGTGGTCGCTGTCCTCCTGCGCACAACCACTGACATTGCCTCCTCGTTTCACTTCACCACCGTGCCAATATAATTTCTGGTGAAGTGGGATAGAGCCAAATTGTGAGCAGGGGATTTGTATAGCTGATATGTAGGTAGGAGTGAGAGAGCGAATGAGGGCGATTGAGGGTGGCAGCGACGATGGTGGTGGTGGTGGATGAGGTGGTGGTATAGAATGTTCAACATCGACTACGACGCCATGCGGGAGTCAGTATAAGCGCAAGGGTTCTCGGTGTAAGGACTTATCCAAGTCCTATTACCCATTACGGGGATCCCAATAATGCCAGGCGGCGAGGGGGCCAATACCCCGATCAATTTTAATGATGTTCGATTATCATCATCGGACATTGCTTGTGGTGATGAGTGCGCGAATAATAATCCAGACGGCGAGGGAGATGCCGCGATGACAGTAACTGGCGACGGTGTTAGAAGGCGAAAGGTCATACGGGCAGCTAAAGAAACGTTTGATAAGGGTGAGATTTTTTTTATCCAACTCAATTTGTACAAAACTGCCGGCAAATTCAGCAGATTTGAAAATTTAATTAGATGTGATGTCAAATTGTTTGTTTATTCCATTTGTTGTCATTTTGTAGACATTTTTTATGTGATAAACCAAATGATAACCAAATGATTCTTGCTAAATTCAATGAGAAGTTTTACTATCCAATGAATATTTATGTGATAGTAGAAAACCCGGAAGACATAATTTTTAGATGAGCTTTTAAGGGTATTCTGAGGAAATAATGTTCCCCCTTTTATTTTTGCATTGTCACGTGTTTCTTAATCTTGTATATGATATAAAAAGCGCAACTCAGCAGGTCGATGTTCTTCCATTTATAAATTCATTAACATATATTTGAATAAAGATTCTATATTCATTTTCAGTATATTTACGATCAAGCGATGTGGAAATATGAAAATTATTGATGGGTGAATATGAATAATATTTTATGATAAATGAAAAGTTCCTCGGATGGATAATCACGAGTTTATGCTTCGGCAATTTGTGAACCTATTCAATTTTTATGTTTTATTCTTATTGACAGTCAGGAAATTTCTCCGCCCAAAAATCCGTCGGCCCACTTACAGTGACCGAGTTCGTTCGATAAAGAGAATGAAGTAGGCGGAAAAAAACTTCTATACATCCTCATTGCTACTTGTATTCTCTATATATATCATCTTCACTTCAATGATTTTTCCCATCATCATCATCGACATCCTCATCATCAACATGACATTTACTTCTTCTTCACTTCTTTTCTACTCTTTTTTTTTTCATCCCCCAATTTCTCTCGGAATAAAAGTCAGATTATTAATCACACAAATAATCACACAAAAAAAAATATCCCATCCTCGAAGAATATCTTTCATTTATATTCCATCAACATTTCAATCCAAACATAAAAATCTTTTATGTGAGAAGAAAAAAACTGGCAGAATAAATAGCGAATTGATTTTTACAGCATCCCGACTTCTCAGACGTAAAATACCATGCACCGGTCATCTGATGACCCCCCGCCGCCTCTGGATACAAAAGGTTCCAACTCAAGTGAGTAAATAGAAGAAAAAAAATATCAAACCAATAAAAAAATACGACAATAAATTTCTTTTCCATATTTTCCATATCAATCCGAGTAGAGATGAAACTCATTCCATCAATATTGATAATTATCATAAACACATCGATAGACAAATATAAAAAAAAAATAGTTTCACACGTAGATAAATAGCGAAACGCTAAAATAAATAACACAAACGAATGTAGGTAAATAATGACCCGTCAGTAAACTTCAAATTTTTCATTTCCATCTGACAATCAAACCGCACAGATATCCGCAATTTATACTCATATATACACAAATATTTCAATATATTGATTACATAAACATCATATGTATGGTTGTATAACTAGTACTTCTTGGCACAATACCGTGTTGGCGTGAATTACATCGTGTGATAAGGCTCATTTCAATATATACATATCTATACATATATACTTGACCCGTCACACAAAAATTTAATATACATATATACACATCAAATACACAGAGTCAACACGTTCCAACTCTTATCTAACCGTTTGCAGCATGCGAAACCTGTCGCGCGACGATTATTTCCTTTTGTTACGTTTTTTTCCTTCACAAAAAACTCGACTGGAACGACGTAAAACCGCTACAGGGAATATAAAAAGTCCTTTCTTTTTATTCACCACTATTTTACACAATTCACTAATTGCATAATCAATTGGCTCAACTGGGCATTTCATATTTAAATATTTCCTTTTAATTCTCTTTTTTTCAAATTACAGTATTTAAATTTTTTAAATTAGAATATGTTTACGAAAAGCAAATTTAAATTAAGATGATCTTGATAAGTGGAAATTAATAGTTGTGAAGTAAGTGACTGGGTCGGTGTGATACATTTGTAATAAATGTTTGTATGTATGTATTTGAATTTGCGTTTGGATGAGAAATGTTCATACCATTCACATGTACATTGGATTCATATGTATGTATATTTAATTTGGACATCAGCCAAAGTTTTGTGAGATTCGTGTGTGCCAAAATTCAGTAGTCCAAATCGAGCTTGCTATTCGTGAAGTAGTATAAATGTCTGCACTACTCTTGCACATGCTCAACAATATGGAATGATATGGAAATAGAAGTGACAAAATGTTGAGGAAAAAAATGGGATACAAAAAATATGGGAATATTCACAGGGTCCTTTTTTTAGGGCGGATGAACGAGAAATAAATTATATTGTATGAATGATAGATGGAATTTTTTCTTTGTTGCTCTACGAGGTTGTATTTTGAACCAAACTGTGACGTGATCCTCATTTGAGTTCATCGACACGACTATCGTTGATCGATCTCACTTAACCGCTGTATTGTTGTGTTGAATACACAAATACTGAATGTATGCTTTCCTCGACAAACGTTTGCAATGTCAGCATGTCTATGAATAGTGAATGTGACATATCATTGATAATGTGATGTTATTAGTGATACGGAGATGAGGTTTTTTGGCTTTCGTATGTTCTATTTGTGGAGATATTAATCGAAACTTCATGTATTGATTTTATGCCAGTTTATTTATCTTTCTTTGGTGAAAGGAGATTTATTATTCATTCTTGTTGTTACTTTGATGATAGAGGTACATCTAAAGTTAGATCATAACAATTCAATTGAGTATTCCAACTAATGATGAATTTTAGTTCCGGATGAAAAACTGTTCTGCTCATGGTGAAAAATGGCTCTTTCATAATTCACCCACTGAGATATAGAAATAATAAATTACCATGATGAGAGAATTATGTCTGGCTTTATGACAACCCATTGTCCTGACACAGAAATCCTCTTGATCCCCACAAGATTCAAATGATATATTTAAAACTTGGTAGAAAACAGACCAACCGCATGAAAAGAATTGGAACTGTCAAGCGGTGAATTTGGACATCATATTAGCCGCAACACACATGAAGAACATCAATCTGATTGACCACTAAACGAAAATTTTTTTATGCATACTGAGAAAATATGTTGATCCTTGAATTCATGACGTTTCTATCAATATTTCCAAGTATAAAGTCCGAAAAACACATTCTCTTGAACAATGAAATTTTTACAGGAATGCGACGTAGTAATGATGTTTCCGAACGGCGCAAAAGATGAGACACTCATGTGGCTACTTGGAAGACTCAGAGCGGGAACACCAGGATTGGTTGTGCACGTTCGTCATCACACATCGTCTGATTGTTATGGATTTTATTTAACAGCACCATTTCCAATGTAGGCAATCACTACTTAATTAATAATTCAACTTATTTAAAACATTCGTTTCTACTTTATGAAAATAATCTATTTTTCTTTTCTGTTTTTTTTTATCTTCATTTTCTTCTCTATCTCATTCATTTCTCTTCATCATGTCAAAAGACTTTTAAAAGCAGCAGAAGAGGTACATTTACCAAAAGCTTTGCGTCAAGAGTACGGTGGTGGATTGAAGGAATTTGTTGGTTCAGAAACGAGTTGTTTTGAGGGTAGCGACCATCCAACTGAATTTTTCACTACACAAGAGAGACAATCCCTTGTGCTACATCTTCTTCATACAATTCGTGCGGGCCAGCATGATGTTACGAGTCTTCCAGGTGTCAGATTGGTTGAAGGTCAAGCTATAATACCGAAATGTATCTCAGCGGGTATTATTTCACAGGTGGGCGAAAATGCTTACATTGAAAAGATATTTCTTATATGACAGTAATCGTTGAATAGAAATGCCAACGTTCCACATATTGTGGTTGTGAATTTCATGAATATAAAGTAACTTTACTGGAGAGTGTGATATGACGAGTGGGATTTTCATTCCGCAGGTGTTTCCACTTCATGATTTGCCAGCATTAGAGAAGCTACAAAAGAGTTGGGTTAGAGCATTCTTTAATCCACAACCACTTGACGATATTTGCAATTATTTTGGAGTTAAAATCACCATGTATTTTGCATGGTTAGGACATTATACCACCGCCTTGGTTGTTCCTGCTGCAGTGGGTGTCATATATTGGGTAAAAATGCTGAAACAGAATTAATTGAAACAAAAGTATTTATCATGAGGGACGAGTTTGCTTTGGGATTACGAAATATTTTATTTTCCATTCAAGTTTATACTGAGACTTTGATAAAGGTTAAAATGTTCTCATGAGTTTGTGAAAGAAGTTGCAAAGTAATTACAAAACACAAAGTATGACAGGCAACTACACTGTGACATCAAGTGTTTACAAAGAGTTTTATTTACTATTTTTACCATTAAAGTCACTCTTAGAACGCTGTAAAATGTTTGAATTTTTCAATAGCTAGTGAAGATATAAAACAATTTAGAGTGTTTCAGGAGTGAATACAAATAAAACACTTGAATTTCCAGTGCACCTTGAACAAAGCCTCTTATCTTCGATTAGAAAATACTTTTGTTTGAATGTTTGGATGAATAAGATAACGTTACCCGCACTCTGCCCACAAGTTTTATATCGACTTCGAAATTCCTACGATAATTTTTATATTAGTGTAGGAATTTTCTCTTTCATATCGAGGCAGTTGTTTGCTGAACTATTGAGTTACCATTATATGAGACACTCAAAAAGGCACTCCAAATAATTGAACAAAAGAGACTTTTTGTCATAAAGAATCAAAGACTTTACGACACAGAATTTATTCAGTATCTCTGACGGTTTATTCATAATTCAAGCCCAGATTATTCAATCATTCATAACAAAGAGTATCGATTGCAATAGAAAGACCGGGGGATTGTAATTCTACATTCAAAAATACATGGTGATCGTTAAAGTTATCACGACGACCTCGAAGTCAATGCTTGTGGGCAGGATGTAGTTTAATATGAATGGAATGTAACATTTGACAATTTGATTTCAAAAAAAAAAAGGTCGGCATCATTGGCAGGAACCAGGCGGTGGAGGACGTTGCCTATGTTTTATTTTCCATCCTCAATGTAATTTGGGCAACTGCATACTTGGAAACGTGGAAGCGTAAGGGTGCAGAATTAGCTTATAAATGGGGTACTCTTGATCAACGTGATGATTTACTGGTGGAGCCACGACCGCTATTCGTGGTATAAGACATTATATTAAATAGAGAAAACCTCGTCTTTTCAACTGTGAAAAGAAAAACAAGTAATTGAAGAGCCACTTGAATTTCAGGGGACTCTTCAAGTATCACCAGTAACTGGGAGATTAGAAACAACTTATCCTAATTGGGCGAGAAATGCTATACGTTATTGCATCACTGTTCCCGTTATTGCTGTTTCACTTTTTTTCGTATTCATCGTAATGATTTTGAGTTTTCAAATACAGGTGCAGTATATCAAATATTTTTTTTGCTTATATTTTCATTTTTATCATGAAATTAGCTTGCATAATATATCGATTCTAATTCAGGACTGGTGGGATGCCGGATTGGAAGCCGCTGGCTATGGATTTTGGTTGAGTTATGTACCGAAAGTTCTTCTAGCTATTGTTATTGCACTGATGGATGAAGCATATTTCAAAATAGCTGTCTGGTTAAATGATTTGGGTATGTAGATCGATTGTTACCTGGCAACATCCAGTTGTTATATATCAATTTTAGGTTTGAGAGGGAGAGAGAAAGAGGAATAAGAGATAGAAGAAAAGCAATGAATATTGTTTGTCTATTTCGGATAGAAAATTAAGAAAAAGAAAGAGAGACTTCAATAGTAGTAGGTATATACATGAGTATCTCTTTGTTATTATGTGAATCATCCAAGCACTTGAACAATTGATCCTTCATTGCTGCTCTCTCTTTCTACATCTGTTTTATTATTCCTTTATATTTTTCTAAGTTACTCTGTGCATAGATTTATTTTTGAAATTCGTCACTCAATATGTCTGGTGCACGCCTTATATATATAGCATAATCTAGAAATTATTTATGAAAATCAAGTAGTTTTTATATCAGAGCTATATAGAAAAGAATAATACTAAATATTATTCATCAGACATTGGAATATATTTTTATGCGGCAGTAATGATCAATTTATTGGATATTCGCTTTTGCGTATTGATTCATAAATATGAAGAATTGTTTTTTTTTTCCTATTATTCATATAGTAACACAATTTGTGTTTATTCAGTCGTATATTGCGCGACAATCGTTACGAGTAGATATAGTATCTATGAATTGTTTTATGTTGGACGCAGAAAACTATCGTCTTGACACCGAGTACGAGAATCATCTGATCTACAAGGTGGCACTGGTAATGATGAGATAATTTCAAAGTTCAAATGCGATAGTTCTCATTGTTTTTACGCTTCTACATGATGATGAGGATATAACATTCATTCATGCTTGTATTTTTCAATGGTCACAATTTTTCGCTTGAACGCCACATAGAATATTGAAATGCATAGAAGGAGCCTTCATCTTTTTTTGATTTGATAATTAATTTGTTCATGGTGATGTTGTTGATGAATTTATTAATGTGCTTGGTGCTAATTGACATTTCCATTGTTAGTTTCAGTTCGTCAATTCTTTCTTGTCATTATTCTACATCGCATTTTATCTCCAAGATCAGGAAAGGCTGAAAGAAGTGAGTATTTTAACGTCACTTGATTGGAATATTTGTGTCATTAATTTAACCGCATAATTTAATTTCAGCAACTGGCAGCATTATTAATTGCACGACAAGTCATCAGTAATTTGAAGGAGTCAGCGATACCGTACCTGATTGAACAATTAAGATTGGCACGTTTGAGTTTTGAATTATTTGGTGCACTAAGTCCAAGTGAAGCTAAATCACCGCCTGGGGAAGAACGAAAAGAACATCAACAGCAAGAACATGACGCGACTCAGGATGACGTTGATGACAAAGATGGGAAGGAAGGTGGGAAGGGGAAACCACAGAGAACTATCAGCCAAGCAGAATTGGAGAGTTCACTCTACAGAGTAGGACACTCTGCTAATTCTCTACTTAGTGACGTTACTTTCAAGGTTTGGTCTAGACCTCGCCGAGACAATAAAATATTACTTCATTATTTGAATGTTTGTTGAAGAAAGAAAAAGTTTGTCTGGTCGATTAAACCACAGCTTGGAACAAACCTGCATGAAATTAGTGTCCATGTTTGATCCGTTTATTCTACCCACGTGAAGTCACTGTGTTACCGTTTCAATGTGGAATCTATTTTTTGTTTGTAAAATTATTTAATGATTTTAATTTTTTTTATAATTCTTCATCCGGTACTCCCTCCATCGTCCACAAATGCGCAGATACAGATGAACAAAAAGGTAATGGGTGACCCATTTGGATGGAATTTTTTTTTTTCACTTTCATCACAATTGAATCATCACAATATTTTATCTATTTCAATCTCTTCACTTTCGTGATAGCACATTGATGATTATTCAATAATTTGTTAAATATTCTATTGAATACGAAATTGAAGTCAAACAACTCATGATAAACCTAAATATTTTTTAGTATGATGGTGCTTTCTCGGAACATCTGGAAATGTTATCGCAACTTGGATACGTTTGTCTATTTTCATCGGCCTTCCCGTTAGCAGCTATGGCAGCATTGTTAGGAAATCTACTGGAACTCCGTGGCGATGCTTTTAAATTATGTTTCGTTCTTCAACGTCCATTTGGACGTCGTGTTTCAAGTATTGGTACCTGGCAAGTGAGTATAAACATGAATAAGAATACATAATCAATCATTGATTCCTTATATAAATATTTGCTATCATAATTGATCAGACAATCCAATTTTCATCATCAAATATTTGTGTTCAGAATGCAATGGAAGCGATGGGACTCGTAGCTATTCTGGTCAACTGCGCGTTAATAGGTTTAAGTGGTCAGGTACAACGTATGTTTCCAGAGATGTCAGCAACGCAAACAATACTTCTGATTGTTGCTCTAGAACATATAATGTTAGCTATTCGCTTTGTGATTACGTGTGCAATTCCGGACATTCCTAGTTGGGTCGCAACGGAAATGGCTAAAGTGGAATTCCTGCGACGTGAAGCTGTTAGAAGATTGTCATCAACACCATCACCTGAACAACAATCGCAAACGGTTATAGGTACTTAAAACATTATAGCGTCTCAGTCCTGTGGTAGAATTAATTTTGATAAATGATTGACCTTTATCACAGGACGCTTCGTTGTGAGTCCAACTGATGGCGAAAGTGACAGCGAAGTCAATATCACATTGGAGAAAAATATTCCCATAACGACAGCAAGTCGATCAGAGACATCAGACATCGCGTCATTGTCAGCTACACATACGCCAACCGGTCCGCCAACTCCTGGCATTGGTTCAATACCTAGAATTGCGGAGACTCCACCAGCTATTGAGACCCCAGGTAGCGTTGGGAGTGGTAGTGACACCGGAAGTCCTTTCACGGCAAATTATAGCATTGGTAGTGCTCATAATACGCCAAGATGTTCCATTCCCGGTGGAGAAAAAGGTAGGATCGAGAATGATAATCAATTTCAGTTTTTTTTGCCATATCCCTTAAATTCAATTGTGATTTGTACATTGTTTTTTTTCTGGGACTGAAGATTTTTCTAATTTACTCGGTGCATTTCTTCATGATAATATCTAGATTTTCACAAGATAATTCCGTAACTGCATGAATTTCCGATTCCTGTGTGGAATTCTCAGATAGATGTTGAACGTATTAATTTGGTTACAGAAGAGAACGAAACAAAAATTCTTAATTTGTAGAGCAGTACTATTCCATATAATGTTTTTTGACTTGCTCATCTGATAGATAACATTTTTGTCGATTTTTTCATCAGCTCGGCGCTCTAGAGACTGGTTAACCAGCCAACAAGAATCTGCAGCTGGATCTGATCAGTACAGCCATCATTTAACAATAGGCCCGCATGGAGGGATTGAATGGGTACGCAGACTGGGTCTTGATGGCTCTGGTGGACGAAAATCCAGTGATTCGGAAATTAATTCGTCACAGGGTAGCGCTACTGCAGAAGAACTTGCGCTACATCGATCGACTGACTGCATTGTCTCAAAAGACCTCGCATCCTCATCAGAAAGCGATCTTCTCCGGTATTTAAACATATCAAATTATCATATTGTTTTTTTTTTGTTAAATCAGGTTTTCATTTCTGCAATACACTTTCCGAAAATTATATTATTCGTGCACTGATTGTGCAAGTAGAAAAACCGATTTATTGGAAAGAGGAACATCGATTTTGCGTTGATGCTTTCATGAAAGATAAAATAATTTGGTAATGTCTTTGGTGGCCTTGCTGATCAGTTTCTGCAATCACTGTTAATTGTATTTGAACCAGAATTAGAATTTAAAACGAAAGCAATAAGGAAGAATCATGTGCGATGTTAAAGTATGACACTTTCAAACAAAAGTTGTTCTGGCATATTGATCAAGAATAATGTTACGAACTTTCAAAGTCGGAACTGAAATTCACTCGGCTTGACTTCCGTGAATAATGAATAAGTACGTATAAAGGAAAGTTTCTTGTCCGGAAATGTTATATCTTGTGCTTTACCATGAAACTTATTTACGATATTCTAAAGATAGTCAAAGAGTACATGAAATCCACAAAATGATTTTTGAACCAATTCAACTGAGCATGTATTTCCATTCTCCTAAATTTGTCCACGACTAATTGGTCAATTCCTTCAATTAGCTCGGCACCACCTTGGACAATGGCACACAGGAATCAAAAATTCCGATTCTCGCCAGAAAAAGAACGGGTGCGTGAGAAGGATAAGCAACATCAACATCAGCAGCCACAGCCACAGCAACATCTTCATCACCACCAAACACAGCATCAACATCAATCCCAGCAACCCCATCAGCAACAGTCGCTTCAACAACAATTCACTCATCAATTCCATCATCAGTTGCAACGCGAAACACCTGATCCACGTGACAGACGTTCTTCTGGCCATGAGCCAAGCGGTGGCGGCTTGTCTGACTCAAGTCGGACAATTAATAGTCAAGATGATGAGAAGTTATCGGCGAAAGAAGAGCGTGAAGCGAAAAAGACGCGAGTAAAGCAAAGTCTGATGAAACGTGCACGCTCTGTAGCAATATTCTCCTTAAAATTAAAGGAACGTCGTCAACGCGAAGCAGAAGTTAAAGCCAAAGAGGCAGAACGTGAAGCGAGATGGCAACATCCTCAATCATGTGTTGGTGGAGAATTGTCATGTATACCCATTGAAAAGCTCATATCTGTTGATGATATTGCGGCAATGGAAGGTCGAAGAATGAATCACTAGTCGGACTAAAAACAGAAACAAGAAAACGCACTTTGCTCTTACCAAGTACAATTATTATTAACTTATTTCTGTTGCTATGTAGAAAGATATTAATTATTATAAATATAAGAGGTGAACATTTATTGCGCAATGATAAGGCGACTGGAAATTGGACGGATAATAAAAAAAAAATTAGCAAGTAAATACACGACGCACAATGAAAACAATACATCGAGTTGGTAAACACAAATACACACATTATGCATATACTCATCGTCAATCTCATTTAATCATTTGAGTCATCAGTGCCATCAACATTCGACAATTAGAGAATCACTGAATCGAATTTGCTATTCCACTTTCATTGATTCCCTGACACACAACTAAATTACGTAACTAAATCGTCAATTAGACATTGACAACATCGAATGAAAACACAGCGGTAAGAAGACATACAGGGTGGTAGGAAAAAATTTCCGAGTGGTTTACGATGACGTTCAACGAAGGTCTGTAATGATGAGCACTTAATATAGTTTATAGTTGCTAGATAGTTAATGGCCAACTCGTAGATACAATAACGTCCAAGAACTTTTTGTAAAGGTAATAGCTTATTCGTATTAATAATGAAGAAATTATAAGCATAAAGTCTCGAAGCGTTAACTTTTATTGTTGTTATTGTTGTTGACGCTGAAACCTCAGTTGGTTGCTAATGGTGAGTAGACACATGAATAACAAAAAAGTGTATTCCAGCTAATAATGAAATTGAGAAACTAATAATGTTACAACAGAAAATGGGAAGAAATAAGAAATAACACTCGAATGTTTTCTCTTACAAGCAATAGACGTCCTAATAATAGATAAAGCTATTTCTGTACATAATTAAATGTTGAGGAGATATATAAGTTATTATGTAATTATTCATAGTATTTGTTTTTGTAAAAGTGCTGTTCATAAATTATAGTTTTAGCTACAGAATCCGTCGATGTTTTGACAAAGGAAATATATATTAATGTATCGTTATATTATAACCAACGCTTTAATGTCTGTTATATAATATGAAGATTCATTCCGACATTGTCAATTGTATTTGTCGTGTGACATATATTAGCAATTATGTACCATGCAGGATGAATTGGGATACAGAAGAGTTCGTTGACGATAAAAATGTGTTTATTAGATGTTTTGTATAAAGAGATGAGCCAATAGAATGAAAAAGAATATCTGAATGGCATAATTAATGTTCAATTAATAATTATTCAACCCAAACAACATACAATACTTTTATTTTATTTAATGATTTATCACTGCTCGCATATAATTTCTTATTGTTTTTGCGATATTTCCAGATAATTGGTGATAAGTAATGGCTGGTAAGCAAATGAAACATAATTCTTATTTAATTTTCTGTTATCTTATCATCATTTCAATTATAATATCTTCATCTTTCATAGGAGCTCAACTATTACTCCAATTATTAAACCAACCGTACAACTATTTTGTTTCGAACTCTGGTAGTCACTCTACGTTGCAGCAATAAAATAAGTTTCATATTGGAACAATAAACCGGGGAGTATCGACGAAGAAACGGTGAGTTTTATGTTATCACATTTCATTCAAAAATAAGATTGAGGAACTGGTCTAGAGCTTATTCGTCTCAGAAGAATTCCATTAGTTAATCACTCTTACTGCTTATGACAGAATGATTTAAAAGTGAGATTCATTTCAATCAAATGACATTTTTCATCATCTACATCATTAATAATGAGAAATGAAAAAGAAAAGTATTACTAACAACAGAGAACTTGGAGCGACGCCCGAAAATTAACGACAGCGTTGCAACGCAATTCATGAATCGTCTATATTCACCTTTTAAATTAATATAATAATAGAACCGCATGGCAACTAAAATAGAACAAAATGTTCACCGTTGATACGGATGTAACCGATTAGAATCATGAGAGAACAATGACAATGTCAAAGACAAGTCCACGTCCATTCGAAAAATGAATGCCGAATGACGGGTGATTTTCTTATCAAGTACGAGCCTGCTCTGGAGATCATTTCATCACCTAGAACCAGCTGTTTTCAATTCTCCACTGTTCATGCCATTGACTATAGCATGAAAAACACGATTGAATCACAAAAGAGTGTGCATTAGTGTTGTATGTATGAATGTACACAGTGTCATTGTCATAGTTGTGCTATCACTTTTAGTTATCAAAGCTCGTTAAATGCATATGCTCACGAATACACTTCTGTTTAATTGAAGATGTACAGTACTTGCTCATACATGATACATTCATAACGTTTTAACTGAGAGAAGTCAGGAGTGTCATCATATACACGTGAGCCTTTGTCCGCTACAGGTTATTAAAAAGAGTCGATATTTATCAATAATGTAAGTATGATAATTAAAACTTTACAAAACGACAGTTAAATTCCATTGTTCAATACTTACATTCATGTGTTATGTCATTGCGCGAATAGATAAAGTTTTGATTTAAAATATTCATAGTCTCAGTAATAAATTGAAAATATGAATGTGGAAACAAAAATATTTTCAGTATTTTAAATGCTGGAGGATTATTGAGAACTTTTTTCATACTCGTAGTGATTATTAGCCTGATGAATGTTAGATAGGAGATAATTGTACTCGTCTGCTGTCAATGACTATTTAAATAACTTTGACTTGAATTTCGTTTCCGGTTGTGATTGGTGATGACACAGATTGTAAGAAACATTGACCAATCAACTTAGTTTGTTGACAGCGGTTTGGAAATTTCGAATTTGAATGGACCACGTGGTGATTGAATAAGCATTCATATCCTTCTACTACGTCACGTCGTTAAGCGCACACCTCGAAGTCCTCGACTTTCTGATGCAATCACGAACGTGGCAGTTCATCTGAGAAGGTATATTGGACACGTTTATGTAGAGATTTTGATTCTGGACCATTCTGTGTTGTTAAACAGTGACGTATTGTATTACAGTTTGCAAAACAAGTAATCAACATAAATGGCGAAAGATTGTCGGCGGTTAACATTTGTCAGTAAATTATTTACTGAAAAAACATTGGAAGATATTCTGAGAAAAGTAACTGGTAATGAGAATGTGTCGGTTACTGGTTGGGATTTTGGTGATGCAGCGGTAAAAGGTGATGGTTATTTATCCACTGTCGATCGAATTACTATTGAAGGAGTTGCTGATGGAAAACCAACAACTATTAGAGTTGTTGTCAAATCTTTGCCGCAAAATATTGGAAGGAGAAAGAGTTTCCGCAGTACGGACTTCTTTTACAACGAGTTAATATTCTATTCGAAGGTAAGAAGAATTTTATTATTCGTTTACAATTATGTGTAGATGAATTATAAATATTCTGATGTGTTTTAGATTGTTCCAGTATTTGACAAATTTTTGGAGTCAAAAAACCAAACTCATTTACTTCGAGTTCCTAAATGTCTGTCTTATGTATTGGATGGTGAGAATGATTTCATTGCTCTACAAGATGTGGGTGTGGATGGTTTTGGTCGTGTATCAAGACAAAGCACAGTTGATCTTGAAGAATGCAAAGTGATTATAACAGGAATGGCACGATTTCATGCCGTTTCATTTGCGCATAGAGATCAGCATGGTGATGAATTTTATAATGTTGCTATTCAACTTCGAGAAACTTATTATCTAGAAAAGTATTGGAATTGGTATAAAAAATTATATGTGAGTTGTGTATTTAATATTATACAATTAAATGCTCAGTTGCATTGAGTGATTAATTGTGTTATGAATTTATATTTGCATAGACTCGTGTTTTTGGTATAGCCAAGGATGCATTGATTCAAGAATACGGTGAAACGTCAGAAACAAAAAAATTCCTTGACATTAAGGGCCGTACACTTTGTGACAAGTGTTATATACTTTGTAACGCTATTGATAATCCAACTTCTGTCATCACACAAGGTGATTCATGGGCACCGAATTTTCTGATGCGAACAATCGAGTCAACAGGCGAAAAAGAAGCAATGCTTTTGGATTTTCAATTGGCACGCTGCGCTAGTCCCGTTACTGATCTGTCATTCTTCATCTATTCTTGCACTGATAAAACATTACGTGATGCCGAATTTGATAATTTACTGGCATTCTATTATGATGAACTAACCAATGGAATAAGAGTACTTGGGACAGATCCTGATAAAGTCTATCCCTGGGAGCAATTTATGAAAGAGGTGTAGTATAAAGCAATATTTTGCTTGATATGTTTCATAGAAAATTTAGTTTAGATCTGAAGATTCACGCAAAATTTTCCTGTTTATAGGTGAAAGAGCAATTTGTGCATGGGCTCAATTTTAGTTTGGAAGCCATTCCGTTTGCAATGTTAGATGAAAACGAATCATTTGATTTGAATGTTATCAAAGGCAATGAGGCTGTGGATATTGCTGATGTTTTTACATTGCAACCTATTGTGAAGAAGGAGAGGAGACAACGTCTTGCAGACGTAGTTATGCATGCGACACAACAAGGGTTTTTTGACTCAATAGTGTCATGATTGAAAATAAATTCTCCCTAAAAATTTTATAATTCAAGAGCTGATTTTATGATATAATATCTAGGATAATATATAGAATATTGACAATATTTAGAGTATATTTGACATTATTAGAATTATGAAAGAGTATATGCTATTTACTTTCACATACATATTTGTCATATGCATATATTTCCAATTTAGTTTTACTTTTTATTTCTTTTCATGGATTTTTATCAATTGTTCCCTGTGATAGATAAGAAAGAATAATCATCCGATCAATGAAAATGAATATGCTATATTCTCCTCTTCCGATTACCTAATGCCGCCTCCTCCACTTTTTTTATATTCCAAATTCATTTGGAGATATCATAAGCCAATAATCAAAAGTCTAGGAAAATGTTTATAGATTTTTTTCAATTTACCGTGTCACATATATCCAATTTGAATTTGATGTTCATACGTATTGCAAATATAATTAAAATGAGCATCGCGGTTGATACAAATCAACAAGAGATGCTAATTCATTCTTGAAATACACATTCAGTGACATCTATTCAACATATGATCATAACAAGACCTGTCAATTGGAAGTTATATAATATTCACAGTGTACTGATGGTTTAGTAAAGTGAGGTATAATAGCATCAGATGGGTACTTGTATTCTGCTTTCACATCATCATTCTATTTGTATCAGAAGAACGTGGTAAAGGACCACAGTTGTGTCATCATCATCTAGGAATATGACGAGGAATATTCAACGTTTAGCCACCGTCAGTAAATTATTCACTGTAGAATCATTGAAGGATATTCTCCGAAAAGTCAGTGGCAATGAAGATGTGTCAGTCACTGGTTGGAGTTTTGGTGATGCCTCTGCCAAAGGTGATGGATATTTGTCCACTGTTGATAGAATTACCATTGAAGGAATTGCTGATGGCAAACCAGCAACTATAAGAGTCATCGCCAAATCTTTGCCACAAAATTTGGGAAGGAGAAAAACTAATCGCAGTACTGACTTTTTCTACAATGAAATACAATTCTATTCCAAGGTATATGAATATATGTTTGTATATTCCTTGATGCTGATAGAACATTTCATAATGCTCCGATTTTTCTTTAGGTAGTACCTGTGTTTGAGAAATTCTTGAAGTCCAAAAATCAAACTCATTTACTCCGAGTTCCTAAGTGTCTGCTTTATGTTTTGGATGGAGAGAACGATTTCATTGTTCTCGAAGACGTGAATGTTGATGGTTTTGGCCCTGTATCAAGACAAAATACAGTGGGGCTCGAAGAATGCGAAGCTATTCTGAAGGGGATGGCTCGTTTCCATGCTGTTTCATTTGCACATAAAGATCAATGTAAAGAAGAGTTTCATGATGCTGCTGGTGAACTAATTGAAACTTATTGCAGTGAAAAGTATTGGAATTGGTACAAAAGATTGTACGTAAGTTTCAGACTGTTCTCAGTACAACAATTCGATGAAGATGCTTTTAAATAATCAACTAATTGATTTATCCTAATAGACTCGACTTGTCGATATTGCTAAACATGCAATTGTTGAAGAATATGGAAAAACAGCAGACATTGAGAAATTCACAAGTATGGAAGCTCGGACTCTTATCAACATAAGCTATTCATTCTGTGATGGCAAAAAGGGTCCAACATCTGTCATCACTCAAGGAGACTCATGGGCACCGAATTTCCTAATGCGAACAATCGAATCAACTGATGAAAAAGAAGTGCTGCTTCTAGATTTCCAATTTGCACGTTATGCCAGCCCAGTCACTGATTTATCATTCTTTATTTATTCATGTACTGATAAGACATTACGTGATCATGAGTTTGATAATCTTCTCGCTTTCTATTATCGTGAACTTTCCAACGCAATATCAGTGCTGGGCTCAGATCCTGCGAAAATTTATTCCTGGCAGCAATTTATGCAAGAGGTAAGTCACATCAACGATTCCTTAAATGAAACATTCATTAAGATTCATTACCTTGATACGCCCATTTTTTTCCAGGTTCAAGAGCAATTTGTTCATGGATTCATTTTCAGCTTGGAGTCCATTCCTTTCAGTATGTTGGACGAACATGAGTCGTACGATTTAGATAGCATTGAAGGCGACGAGGCCATAGATCTGGCTGATATTTTTACATTGAAACCCATCGTGGATCAAGCAAAGAGGAGACGCCTTGCAGATGTGGTTATGCATGCAATACAACGAGGCTTTTTGAAATGAGGGAAGAAAGTAGAACATTTATGAAATTTATTCTTATCTTTTCATTACGTAAAGATGTTTTTATACTCTAAAAAAAAATCCCCGAGAAAGAAAAGGAAGTAGATATACTTCGAAATATTTGATACATGCTTTGAAGTACTTTGTTTTGATTGACATTTCTAATTGCTTCTTGAGTACCTTCGTCTATCTGCAAACGTTAAAATCAAAAAAATAAATGAATAAAAGATAAGCGACGATAAGGAAATGAATGAAAGAATCAGGTTCTTATCGTTCTTTACGTTATCGTATAATTCCTTCATGAGATTCTCTTGCCTATCAAGGGAACTCCAGTGTTGCTCCAACTGTCAGTTAGACCACTTGCGTAGTTCTTTCCAATATTTTCAAAACATTGAATTTAATTAGGCGCCTAATTTGACATCCCATCAGAATCGTTGTCCACATATTCCATCTCGTATATCAACGAAGCTTATTAAGCGATTTTAATCGTCAACTAGATCAACTTTACGAAGGAACGGTAAGTAATTGAATAGATCTGGATAGGAACTCTCATTAGCCATCAATTTTCAAATAATCATGGTGGATGAGTTGATGCATTGAACAATTTAGCTGTTTGGAAACAAATCGCTCTAAGTCACACTTTACTCTCAGTTTATTCTTTGAGCTATTGGTGTGTTCAAATATTTCCCGCTTGTCTTCGTCATCACAAGCGTATTCTGTAATTTTTTTTCACCAATAAGAGATTGCCCACGTGTATCCACCCAATTGATATATATGCACTTTATTAGAGTTGGCATTCATACGTTAAGTGCACACAATTGACAGGAATCATCAAACTTGATGCCAAGTTCAAAGAGTGGTAATTGATTGTGTTGATCCTTATCTCTGTTCTTTTAACCACATGATTTCATATGAATTGGTTTCATACATTCTTTAATTTTCCTGTAATGGTTCATGATATTGCGAAATTGTTCATGAATAAGCCACATTAATCAATCGCAAACTATTATTACGGCTTATAAGATGTAATAGTTGCGTGTAGAATGTAAATAGTTCTATACTCTTTCACATTTATTCGTCATCATTTGATTACGTGCTCGACCTTTCCTTGAAGTCGTCAACGTGGCATTTCATTTGATTTCCCACAGCATCAATACTGATATTTTCCTGTTGTGATTTGGAAATTCCACAGAAAATGACGAAAGATGTTCAACGTTTAACAATTGTCAGTAAATTATTTACTGAAGAGACATTGAAGGCTGTTCTGAGTAAAGTGAGTGGCAATGAAGATGTTTCGGTAACGGGCTGGAATTTCGGCGATGCATCTGCAAAAGGTGACAGTTATTTGTCCACTGTTGACAGAGTCAGTATTGAAGGAGTCGCCGGTGGAAAGCCGATTACTGTTAAAGTTGTTGTGAAATCTTTGCCACAGAATTTGGGTAGAAGAAAAACTTACCGAAGTCCGGATTTTTTCTACAATGAAATTGTATTTTATACTAAAGTAAGTATGAAGACATTCTCTTATTTTTTTGTTTATGATTTTTGGGTGATTCTATAATATCGATGTGTTTTAGATTGTTCCTGTGTTTGAAAAATTTCTAGAATCAAAAAAACAGACTCATCTGTTTCGAGTTCCCAAATGTCTCTCACATGTATTGGATGGTGAGAATGATTTCATTGTTTTGGAAGATGTGGGCGTCCATGGCTTTGGGCCAGTGGCGAGACAAAGTACATTGAGTCTTGAAAAATGTAAAGTTATTTTGACGGGAATGGGTCGTTTCCATGCTGTGTCCTTGGCGCATAAAGATCAGAACGAGAAAGAATTTTACAGCGTTGCTGATCAACTTATTGAAACTTATTACAGTGAAAAACACAGAAACTGGTATCAAACATTCCATGTAAGCTGCTTCTTCATACATCTTGAATATAAAATCTGAATAATAATTTATGTCTATTAATATATCAATCTATGTCAATAGACTCGACTTGTCAGTATAGCTAAGCATGCGATGCGTGAGGAATACGGGGAAACTGTTGAGGCACAAAAATTCATGAACATTGACGATCGTACACTTCTCGATAGAAGCTATGCTCTCTGCGGTCGTAATAAGAGCCCCACTTCTGCGATCAATCAAGGCGATGCTTGGACACCAAATTTTCTGATGCGAATTAACGAATCAACTGGTGAAAAAGAAGCGCTACTCCTAGATTTTCAATTGGCACGTTGCGCTAGTCCTGTCACTGATCTATCATTCTTCATGTACTCTTGCACTGATAAACTATTGCGTGACAAAGAGTGGGATAATTTACTTGCGTTCTATCATCGTGAATTGTCTGATGCGGTATCAGCACTCGGTTCAGATCCGGCGAAAGTTTATTCTTGGGAAACATTTATGCAAGAGGTAAGACATGATAGTGAATTATGAAATGGAATCCTTGGTGAGATGCCAACTGATCTTTTTTCTTCCCTATAGGTTCAAGAGCAATTCGCTCATGGATTGAATTTCAGTCTTGAGGGCATTCCTTTCAGTGTATTGGATGAGGACGAATCGTTTGATTTAGATATTATTAAAGGCGATGAAGCTGTGAATATTGCTGATGTTTGGACATTGAAACCTATTAAGGATCAAGCGAAACGACGACGTCTGGCGGACGTTATCATGCACGCATTACAGCACGGTTTTCTATAATGAAAATTCTTACAATTCAAAATAAATTCATGGTACAAAAATGTATTTTAAATGACTGAGAAGTATCTTGAGCATTGAACAAAAATATAAATAATTTATATATATTATATGCGCTTTCCAAGTACAAGTGCTTCTCTTCGGAAAATATAGTACATGATATATTCTCAGAATAGGGAAGAATCTCACTCATTCATCTCATAAACATCACAATATGTTGTTTGAAACGGTTAGAGTTCGTTTTCTTTTTCTTTTGTTATAATTAGAAACGATGTAAGGCATGAAGTGATAGAAATCAATTGTCACCGCCTCTTGAGCTTTATGCAATTTGATTTGAATGTAATGGTAATTTACTTGCATCAAATACCGTAGTGTCATCATCATCATCATCATCAAGTGGCAATGGTCTCATTTCAATATCTTGTTTGTGTGCTAGAACTCCATATTTTCTTACCATCTGCGCTGGGCTACTTCGTAATCTGAAACATTAATTTCAAATTAGAAACATATGAAACCAAAACGTGGCACTTCTATAATTAAGTAAAGGCTTCTAATCACCTGAAACTTCGAAAGACCAAGTATGCCACAACGAGAAGACTTAGCCCCACAAAAACATAAAATGCTCTTACAACAGCCCCCGAATCCAACTCATGTGCAAGAACCGGTGTCTGCGAACAAAAACTCTCTACAAAAATGCTCATCCAATCAACAAAAACACATTCTCCACTCATTACCTTGAAAGTCGTCGAATCATGACCATCGGTTCCATCTTTCTTCACTTCATCTTTTTTACTGTTCGTTACAATTGAATCCTTCGTATCAATTATTGTTTTCGCACTCTCTGGATTCTTTCCATCTTTATTAGGAACTTGATCCAATCCTTTCTCATTTTTTTTCGCCAATTCCAATGGTATATTACTTATAGTTGTCGACGATTTATCATTCGAGGATACGTGGCTATCGGTGACATCATTTTCACACAAACTTGCAGGTATAATGAAAAACAAGGCCAAAGTCCCGAATAACACAACTTCAATGCAATTTCTTTTCATACTCATCTTTGATCCGGTAATTTCATTCGTTATACAAACTTTCAACAATTATAGTAGTACTTTCAATAATTAACAATAATTCAGATAAATGATGAAATTTCATTGGAACCATTCCAATTCAACTCACAACAAATGAATTCGTTCTCTTTAATATTTTCGAGTGTATACATGTATATATATATAGATATACATAGAAGTGAAGCGTAATTCGTTATTTTCTCACCAAATAATATCAATTGTTTATCGTCGTGAGAATTTATATCAAACTAAATGCGTACATGATTCATTTATCCAGGAAAAATGATCAAATTGCGGCGAATATCAATCGCTTTTCATACGAATAAAGACGCATTCTGTAAACACGGCTTTAACCTATAAATTTGCGCCGGCGCACATCAACCAACGAGTATATATATATAAAGGTGACTAAGTGCAGCATTGCAGTTATCGTTAGCATTGGCTGTCAAACTCTGTGATCAATGTGCCGGTTTGTCACTGAAAAAGAGGAAAAATTTGTTTTTCTTGTGAAATATTGAAAATTGAAAGTTTCTAACCTAGAAATTTGAATTTAAATTCAAATTATAGATTGAAATTATGGATACAAAGATAAATAATGTACCGTATTCAGAAACTGGTGATAAAGAGCAAGATGAGGTTAATATATAGCACAATTTTTTATTATATGTGATACATAGATGTATGTATGGATATGTTATTGATTTTTCATTGTTGGATTTTTGCTTTGATTAAATAATTAAATGACTTTTCTGATTAACTTTCGATCAGACATGTTGTCATTAATTGTGCAATTGTATTTATGGGCTTTGAATGTGGAATGATGGATGTATACTATAGTTGTCTGATTACAGAATAGAATTTAAAAGGATTTGAAATGATGAATTTTTTTTGAACGTTATTGAATACTCCAAATTCTATTGATATTGATTGTTTGGTGTTTTATTTCATAACCGATCTTTTTTTTGTGATAGAAACTTCTTCAGCCGTTCACGTATATACTCCAAGTGCCAGGAAAACAAATAAGAGCGAAATTGGCACTTGCGATGAATTATTGGTTGAAAATACCAGTGGAAAAAATTCAAGCAGTTGGAGATGTAGTGCAGATGCTCCATAATGCGAGTCTTCTGTGAGTATGATTGAAGATATATAGTTGATGTTGATCCGATATTTGAATAATTACTGGTGGAACACTTGATGTATTAAAAATGTTTTTAATCGACCAGTAAGTGGTATCAATTTCGACTTTTGCTACTGATGAGTCATGGATTGTGCGGGATTCTAGATCAAATAGTCTTTAATTGTCATGGAAATTCTTCCACGAGGTTGTTGCGATTTCTAAAACTTTTTACCAGTCTGACAAAAAAAAATTGGGAATCAATCTGTAGAAAAAGGTTCTTTATTTGATCTGAAATTCAGTGAAGCAGAATTGTTAGTAGCAGTTGAAATTGGATATCGATACTCGATGTTATAATGAAAATGAACTTGGTACAATAGCCATTCCTAAATTAGCTTTATTGTGATATTCTGTACATTTACAGTCTAGATGATATTCAGGATAACTCCATTCTACGACGTGGTATTCCAGTAGCACATTCAATTTTTGGTGTAGCAAGTACAATAAATGCAGCAAATTACGTTTTATTCATTGCTCTCGAGCGTGTTTTAGCTTTAAATCATCCAGAGGTATGGAAAAATATTGTCCATTGAAGTTCGGTTCATGTTTTTACTGTGAACCACGATAAGAAGTAAACTTATATGATAATTATTTATTTTTCAGGCCACGCAAGTTTACACAGAACAGCTGTTAGAGTTACATCGTGGACAAGGAATTGAAATTTATTGGCGAGACAATTTCATTTGCCCCACTGAGTCCGAATATCGTCACATGACAATGAAAAGTAAACGAAAAATCCCGTCCCAATATATTCCATGATATTTTGTTATGAATAATATTTTTATGATTGTTTTTCAGAGACTGGAGGCCTTTTCAACTTAGCAGTACGGTTGATGCAATTGTTCTCAGATTGTAAAGAAGATTTTTCATTACTCACTGGAATCTTAGGACTTTACTTTCAGATACGTGATGATTATTGTAATCTTTCAATGAAAGAGGTAGGAAATCACGGCGAATAACGTTTGATTCAGATAATATTATTTTCATATTTCACTGAGGAAAAATGCTTTTTTCAGTACACGGAGAATAAGAGCTTTTGCGAAGATTTATCTGAAGGTAAATTTAGTTTCCCAATTATCCATGCAATTCAAAGTCATCCAGAAGACAATCAAGTAATGAGTATCCTTTATTACATAATACGTGATGAAATCATTTGCATTTTATTGTTTCCTCATTCATATTATTTGATCATGTGATTTCTTAACTGATGATACATAGATATTCTGCGCAAAAGAACAAATGACATTGAAGTGAAAAAGTACTGCGTCACATTACTAGAAAAATTCGGTTCTTTTGAATATACGCGGACTGTACTTGAAGATTTATATAATCAAGCGAGGAAGGAGGTGGATAGATTGGGTGGGAATGAATTATTCGTTAATTTCTTAGATGATCTTCATAGTTGGCTGAAGAATCCAGTCTCAGCTGAAGTCGACATGGCAGAAATTAGTTTATCAGCTTGAATAATTTTTAATACATTTTTGAAATTTTTTTAGGAACATTATCGAATCAACTTTGCTACAATAATTATTAATAATATCAATCATACTGCCAATTTGTAAATCAACAATAACAAAGTGGTCATGAATAAATTCATGAAATAGCATTAATACGCTTCTTGCATAACTTATAGGCAATAGTGACTTGCAAATCATTAATTGCAATTAGTTTATCAACGTGAATGAGATAAAATATAGTAATGCAGCTTTAATCATGTGAAATATTTGAATGGTGAAACTAGTAATATATCGTTGAAATATTGTAATGAGGAAAACAATGCAATATCGTTAATACAAGTTGTATTAGAGAATCCATTCAGATCTTATCCGATTATTTTTATTAATCAACTTCACTACAAAGACAAAGCAACAACTCAATAATTAAATATACATTTAATAACTAATACTGATAGAGAACTTTGATAGCAGTTTTATAATTACACTAATATTTATTGTGTAATAGAATTAAATTAATTGTTCATGTACAAAATGGTTTACAATAAACGATTTTCAGCTTTGTCAATTGAACATACATTGTTCCTCTTTCTTCATTTTCACCTACCCTATATTATATCTTGTGTTGAACTATACATTCATATAAAAATTTTTCCAATGCAATACCATTATTTTCAAATTTTATCATCGGCTCTTTGCATTCATTTCAAACATGATTTAAGTTTCTTTAATTTTACTTTGAATTGACACTGATAAATGCGTAATGTGTACTGTTTTACGAATCCCCCCGATGCAAAAACTAACATTCAATAGTGAGATGTTTCCTTTATAATTCGCATTTCATCACCCCCAACATCATCATCATCATCATCACCATTATCACGCCCGATTTCGGGTGATGTACTTCTCATATTCATTGACATCAATATTGATAAATCAACATTATCATGAATCAACTATGATAATGTAGCGATTTGGCATGTTCTTTGTTCAGGTTCACTGTCCTCATCGGTTTCACTCGCCCACGAGGACTGACGCTCGTGTCACATTTCCCCATCACTATCGCCCATACGTGCCGTTGTTCCACCAATAACAACATCATCTAATACATCTGTCACCTAAATTTAATAACAACAAAATGAAATTGATCGTTGCTGTCAATCAATGACAAATTATATACTAAAGTGACAAATGTAAGTATATATGGCGCACCAAAACTTCCTCAAAGCGATCGTAAACCTCGGGTCGTGTGTTCAATAGACTCTCTCCCATAGAATCAATGCCTGGACGATTTAATTTCCGTCGACTCAGTAAACTCATTATGATATGAAGCAGAGACAAAGCAGCTAAAAGACCAGCTAAAATATTGCAAAATACATAATGAAAAAATGTGAATAATTCATTTTAATTTAAACAACATTTCATTCTGGGTATTTTATTTAATCTCCAGAACGTCTTTTAGCATTTTATCTCATTGTCAAATATTGTTATTTATAAGTCCGTGAGAAAAAGTATGTCTGGGTGAAGATTAAGACCTACGGTTGTTTCATCCGTTTTTTTCTTTTTCTCACTTTCTTTTCTTATCTCTTACCAGCGACAAAGGACAGCCACAAGTTGTGCGGTATCCATGCCAGAGTACAGGATAGTGGAAGGTAAAACAAAGCTCTGCGCCAACCTCTCGTTATGGATAACACTGACGACCAACAGTGTGTACAAAAAGTCTCATCATTTCTATAGTGAAAATATATTTCATATCATTATTGTTATATTACTAACGTAATACAAAATTCACAGATGAATAGAATCATAGAATGATGAGTTGATGATGAATAAACCAGTCGTATATGGAGGGATCAAATAAAAAATTTAAGTAGAAAGAATATCTCTTAGAATTTGAAATGTTAATCAGACGTTCCTTTTTTTATTCCGAATAATATAGCATCGTTATTTCATAAGTATATGAACGAAAAATTTTCAGATTGGAGCAAAATATCAGAGAGAAGCTGCAATATGGTGGCTTTCATGCATCTTCATCCCGTGGACGGTAAAGCTTTACTTGCCCGTTGGCTAATAATTAACTCGTGGTTCTCATAACACGGAATAATTAAACCTCTGTAGAAGTAGAGTACTCGGGCGATTGTAGAATTTTTTTTCTCACATTTTCATTTCCATTTATTTATCATCATAAACCACGCCATGAGAATTTAATTTTTAAAGTGCACTTTGAATATCAATCAAGCAATTTATATGTGTATATTATGATTTGTAATGGAAATATTGGCAATTTTATGCATTAATTATTAAAGAATTCACAATTTGATGTAAATTGAATATGAAAATATTCCTTTAGAATAATAAATGATTGATAAAATATACATGAGAGAATTAGTTATAAATTGAGATAGTTTGTAGAGGTAAATAAATTGGAGCTTTCAAATTTCTTGTGTTTGTATGGCAACTTTTGTTGAATAAACGATTTTACATTGAAAATGTGTCAAGTAATGAGACCTTATTTGGAAGTTGGCAGTGTTATTCATACTTATACAATTATATAACTTCAAAATGAACTCCACTTAATTTATCGTCGATGAGAATATATTTTGGTGACATTTCCAAGTTCATTTCAATCACACAATTAGATAAATTGTGTCAAGAGTTCGTTTTAAAGAACATCTCATTCTAAATCGCATTAAATTAACTGACTTTATTCTGATAATTACAACAAACGATAAAATTAATTGTCACACGTCAATACCCAGCATTAAATCTTTCAACAACCTTTTTTCTTTATACTGTACTAAACACACACCCAACTCACACACAACATTCGCGCTTAGTTAAGCAAAAATTCATGTCACGTACCTGAAACAAACCTGCACGAACAACGTGATAGCCCAGGTAATCTCAAGGAAGAAAATCAGGGCGGACGCCACTCTGAAATTGGGAGACAGATACGATACACATAAGAGAAATCTTAGTACCAGGAAAAAGAAGGGAACAAAAACACTAATATATACATACATATATATATACTGTATAAAAAAAAAATGTGCGACGAAGAGAAAATGTAATAATCAGATTATATTGGTATATAGTCTGTCAAGGTAAGGATTAATGAATGAAATTACTGACAACGAAATGAAAAAAAAAGGATTTGTGCACCGATAAAAGAGAGAGAGAGTGAAATATTCCAAGCAAATTTTTCCTTGACAACAAATAACGAAGGTGAATAAGAACTTGAATAAAATTAATAATTCATTTTCATTTTATTTTGATTTATGAATGAAAAATATTCTGAAAAATCCAGGCAGACGTTGATGTATTTGAATTCATAATTGGGCATTTGTGATAGTGCGTGAATCGATTTACAAGTGCATGTTGAATTATCCTCACGTAACGTAATAACCCATGATGTGCCGATGGTAAGCCACATCTGCGCCAACGCCGCATACAACTGAAACAAAAATAATTGAACGCAAATATATTTAATTAATTAATCAGCAAGTATTATACAGCAGCAAAATGATAACAGAATATAATTAATAATAGTATCATTAATTTAGCAATCGGCATCGTTACGATATAGTTTCAATTCAGTATTCACATGTCGAGAATATTGAATTGTATATATTATTGAATAACAGATACAGATAAACTTGATTATTACAAATGTGAGCTTTCACATAGAGCTTTGTTGTTGGAATTGTAATGAAATAATTATGTGACGCAGTGGACTGGTGCATTTATTAAAATTTTACGGGCGAATTTCTTGAATAATGTATTTTCTATTTCTCTTACATTGCTACTATCAAGCTCAAATTGGGTTACAGTCCCGTGAGGATGATGTATATACATATAGATAACAATATATGGTTGTATAATAGAGGTTGAGAGAGGTGAGGTTTGAATATAGAGAGCATAACAAAGTTTGTTATGCAAAACATAATATAACTCGCTGAATGGAGATGATAAAACGAGAAAACTTTATCTTCTTAACGTTGTAATGTTTTTTTTTTGTATATTCAGATATGCATTCATATCACTGTCGTATATGTTTCAAACATATTTGATATTGTCAGATTTTTTTATGGTCTGTATGCATTTATATTTCATACGTTATGAAAGAGAATTATTGTCCATTGTATTCACATTTTTTTAATTCGTCATTCACTTTGAAGAAAAAAAAATTGTAGAGAGGAATAAATTTTTTTGTCAGCTTCCTATTTTTCTTTTGTTGTATTATTGTTGGCAATATTTTTTGCACTAGAGAGAATTTGATAATTTTTATTTAATTTTTAACATGAAATTCATATGTGTAATGATATCTGTGGATTTCTATGTATCTAGAGAACGCTCAGTATTATTAAACGTGGTTTTGGAGTTATTAAATTTTCCCAACTCCCACATGTCTTGTGGGTGAAAATGTGTGCCTACTCGGATTTCCAGGAATGAGCATACACCAGGTATATATGATGTGTGCCTTACATACATTGGAAATTCTAAAATTCTGTTGAGTGTGCCAACCACAAATTTCCATTGTTGAATATTCAAATTCAATTGAATTTCATATGATAATAATAGGAAATAAAAAGGGTTATGTATCTATTCTGAATTATTTTATGGTAAATATTTCCAATTTTGTTAGATGATATTCCAAATGTTTTGTCACTTTGTGAAATGTGACTCCTCAGTGTTGTATATCAATAGAAAAAAAAATAATTTATCAGTGCTTTGGGACATGACACCAATTTCTGTTTATTTTGTATTTTTTTTCTGGTTTTAATTTCATATGACATATATCAGTGGTGATGAGATGAGGCTTAGTTTAAACCCACAGTAAATCAAAATTTGCATAGGCACAGCCGTGATGAGACGAATATTTATGCACAGGGTGTGCGAGAATTAGGGGAATTTCGTGAATGATTGATTGGTGAATTGCGCGAATTTTGGCTTGATTAATCCAGTCATTTGGGATGTTGTGCTCAGTTTGTTACATCAATCAAATAGTTTTTTGAATTTAATAATATTTTTCTTTGTTAACGAGTACATATTGCATATCATCCAGAAATTTTGATTGAATCTGATGAAAATTAACGTTCAAGGCTATTAAGAATAATTTTTTTCCATAGCATCAACTGCCCATGAAACAAATCGATGAATATTGACGAGACTTGGTTTAAACCTGCGGTAAATCAAAGTCCACATATACAACAGCGATTAGACAAATACTGATAAACAAGGTGTACCAGGAATCCATGAATTTCCTTGCTAATGATAGATTGATAAATTCATCCTGATAAAAAAAAACTCCTGATAAATTCGATCGTTAAATGTCAATCAATATTGATGCTCCACACGATTCAAATTGAAGTGGTCTGATATAAAATGCTTCACATTCATTCCGTCACTGTTCTGAACGAAAATATCAATTTGGTTGGACTTGTCACTAGAAATTCAAGCAAAAATCAATCACTCCTAGCTCATAGCTACTGATTGGTATAAATAATTGAAGTAAATATTCCAATTTTTATTTTAAATGGGAACGCGACCTTTAATGCAGTTGTTAAATTGGATCTGAATTCAACAGTCTCCCAGAACACACATTCAATCGATATGTTTGTAATTGACAGCTGGTGCCAGAATTTATTTTCGTGAAGGTACGACTCTTCTTCTATTCATAATTTGAAGGATCATTCCTATACTACAATTAAATTTCTCTCTTCACATCATTCTTTTTCATTAGGTAATATGTTTTTAATTGACTCACTCGAGAAAATTTTCTAACTGTTGAAACTTTTATACCGTTTGATAGATGGATGGTACTCAATATGAACCATTATTGGATCTTGTAAAATTGTCTTTACTCAGTAAAATATAAGTTAGACATGTTGGTAGAATGACAAGTACCCGGATAGTTCAGAAGTGAATAACTCGAACATAAGTGAGTTAAAGTGTGAGTTTGATAATACTACATATTTTATATTCACCACCTATCATCATCATTATTGTTATTACTATACTTCAACACTGAATCTAGAACTGCCAACATTTTTTCTTCGCAACCTTTTTTTTCCTTTCACGAAGATACTGAAAGAGGTTTTTATTACAAAAAAGTTAGAGAATAAAACAAGTAGTGAATCATATATGAAAGCGTTCATGTACGTAACGTAATTATGTTTGCTCTACAGAAATTGAAATTGCATCAAAGAATGCAAAAAGACAAATTGAAGTAAAGTGGAAAGAAAATGAATGGGCAAAAAGACTCGAATAAACTTGTTGGGTTGTATTCAAATTATCAAACATTATTTTTTTGTTCAAACGTTGAAATAAACATTTATTAAACGCCCCTATCAAATATTTTCAGAGCGTTAAATACCATTCTCAATCTCTACAAATAATAGTTCCATATCAGTTCTCTTTTTAAATCATTAAATCAACATTAATACACACCAATATGTGCTGGTAATAATTTTTTTTGCCCTAATGACGGATTGTTAAATTCATCTCGGATCAGAAAATTTCCAATTCATTCAACTGCTAAACGCGATTTTGATTTAATTTGTTCTCTGCACAATATTCCCTACATTGATGCAATTTATGAAAACTCTCGACTATTATTACACCGGGTGCTGTGGGCGAGAACATTAATTTACTCGAACTTGCTCCACAATTTCCGTATCGTTAAATTATTGCCAAGTTGACATTAATTATTTATAGTTCATTCCAAATGTGTAGCATGAATAATCGAATGATGAAGTAGTGTTTGATTCTAAAATGACCTTTGCGATTTATGATTAACTAAAAATTCGATAACTCTTTTGCACATCGTGCATATATATATAGAGATCGCACGATAGAGATTGTATATTTGACACGTAGTTGAATGTCGAGCATAAGTTTCTACGATGATTTCCCAACGGTGTATATTCGTCCAAACAACATTCGTCTAAAACTCCAGATGCTTTATACGTACCGCAATATGATCGAATATACACAAATGCATACACGTATGAACGTGTCTATTGTGTACACGTGAAAGTTTTTTTTTTTCTCTATTTTGCGGTATTCGTCATTGCACGCAAGTCAACATCATGTTGACGAAGAGACGTGACGTGAAAAATATCAAAAGAAGAAAGAAATCGAGTTCCAACGAGGAAATTCTTCAATAGCAGTTCCTGTCAATGCGCTCTATATAAACATCAATTGAATTCTTCTTCCTGCAGACATGCGAATTTCGGCCTCACATAAGTCGAAGTAATATAAAAACTCTAAAACAAACAGAGGTTAAAGCAAATTAATTTAAAGAATTTTAACACAAAGAAAAAAAGAGAAAAAGTTATAAAAAAGTAAATAACAAATTGACATAACATGAAAGTTACAGTTTTTTCGTAACTTCAATGATTCGATCTCGTGTTACCTTACTTGATACGAACTACTTGCGGTTCTCTTTACCAGACATGCCAAAGTTAAAGTTTAAGTGATAACATATAGATCCAGTGCGACCTGGATGATATATATTTATGTAGGATTACCTGAATGGCTGCCACCTTGGGAAAAAGTTTGAGAAATTTTTTATTGAGTTGACGTTTAGTTCTGGGATTGTAATTACACCTGAGATCATTGAGTGTGGCAAGTTCAACATTTATCCAAGAAAGAAATAAATGCAGATTATTTATATGTAGATTATTTTCAGTTCTTCCATGTCTTCAATGAAGTTCATACGGATATTTTATGTGATGTATCACTACAAAAGGAACAGGACTTGAAGCTTCAGAAGATGATATTGTTGGACGGTCCTTCGTGCACTGGCCATAGGATTATATAGCAAGAGCCATCGCATTGTCAGTCCACCCTAGCGATCCAATAATGTGATATCACGAACTGGTATTCGAGTATGGAATATATACATAAATATATTTATATATATATATCATCGCATTATCAGTGGACATTTCTTTTTATCATTTTTTTTCCTATCTTTTGATGACTAAGTCCAGAACACAATAATCTTCTATAGAATTTTTATTTTGCTTTCGTCACAATTTGCATTAGAATGACATGAGATTTAGACACAGTATCGCAGTATAGAAATAGCTCACTGGGAATCGCTCAGTGTGTGTGAGTGTGTCTGATAGTGAAGGAAGAAAAAAAAAGTAATGTGAACGTATACCGACGATATAAAACTCTTGAATGCAAGGGTTGGCAATAAAATTGCAAATCCGATGATAAGAGCGTGTGTGAATCTGGGTCAGTTGTTTGTATCCAAAGGGTAAATCTTGGTGTTTAAACTTTTTTAGTGTTATTAAGTATTTTTGGATGATAATTCAAGTATATTTCATCATATCACACGTGAGTTTTGTAGATAATAAACAGTTTGGATTATAAATGATGAAATGTAGAACGGTGAATAGGAGTGATAGAGATTATATATTTGAATGGTAAATCAGATCTTGAATTCTTCATGTAGAAAATTATATTCAGATAGTTTTCAATTTTACTCTTTTGTTTGACCTATTTTGTGAATTATTAATTGATATTATATTCAAGACTGCTATTCTTCCATTTTGTAATATATAGAAAGACGAAAATTCGTTTTGATTTGTATGATAAATTGAAGATGAAATTTGTTCGACTGTGTAGGAATATAATTTTTATTTTGTAGGTGTATCGATGGAGACGTGCAACAGATATAAGGCGTCCAACTTATTTGTTACTAAGTCACATCATTGCCATTTAATATCTAGTGGAAAAGAGAAGCTCTATTGGTTTCATGGGAATGGAGGCAACGAGCTGGAAAATATCTCAAGAGACATTTGATATAGTGGGATGTGACTTGTTATCAATGTTGCTATCAAATGTATTTGTATTCCTTGGCAATTTTTGTTTTGTCATTGTAACGAGAAATTTCTTACTTGAATTATCATGTTCACAAGTAACTGACAATTCATCTTCATTTATGTTGATAGAAATCTTTTTGATGAGAATTTTATGAGAAATTTTGTTCACATAAATTCCCGATTGATTTAAATGAAGTCGATGTGAATTAAATTCTCTAAGGAACGAGTGTCATCGTAGCTGAACATCCAACTCCATTTATTTTGTCAAAGAATTAGGATGAACTTCAAACAAATCCCCAAACTAATTCAAATCCACAAGAAATATTCCCAGGTTCATTCTATTGCCATACAAATATTTGAATAACTTTATGGCAGGGAAATTCGATGAGTTGGTGCAGTGAATTGGATGCAAGCTCCAATAGTTGTACAATAAGTCTAGATTGGCTGAGAGAGTTTCATCAAATATCATCCTACACGTTATAGAGATTGATTAAACATGACAATTAAGAAAATGAGATTCTATTGATTTGCGATTATTCTAATAGACTTATCGAATATTCATATTGTTAATTACTGAAATATAATCCCTGATGTGATTCTATATTCAGTCATGATCGTCTTTTGAAAATGAAGAATTGAAAGTGATACATTCCATGATTTTCTTTTAAAATTGAATCTTGAATTTCAATATTACTGACAGTAAAATTCGCTTGTTGTCCTCAACACGTTTCACTGTTTCAATAAAATATAATTGAAATAACTCAACTCAATCTGAAATTTTTCTTCACATAGAAATAATTGAAAACATAAGAAAACAGGAGAATCATAAAAATAAAGAAGACAAAATTCATATGAAAATAAAGGGAAAATTCTTTCCTACTTCTTTTTCTGTTTCGTCGCATGGCTGTTAACTCATCTGTAGGAAAATGCATGTATATATATATTCAAAAATACATTAGCAAGTCTCGTTTGTGTATTGCAAGTGCGAAGAAGTGAAGCAGAAGAAACAAAATAAAGTAAACGACAACGTGAGAAAAAAAAAACTCATTTCATATATTTTACAGTTTCTCAGCGCTCCAAAGCGTCTTCTACATAAAGTTGACACTCTGACGACAGGGTATAAATAATGGTGGATGGTGATCCTTCTTCTACAAGAATAAATAACAATTAGGTGAATATGGCGGGTGGTCTTAGCGATGAACGTGAAAAACAGGAGAGAGAAATTTCTTATACCATGAATCAAACTGTGGGTGGTGTTCACTCGTGCGTTCAATACACTAAGTCATCGCTATATCTACGACTATAATATATTTCGAAAATTATGTTATTAATCTTGGTTTTGGTTTCATGGAGGATATTGAACGGTTAAAAATTATTGAACTGTAAAAGAACGTGGAAAAAAAATAATAGAATCATTTATTACATTTCAAGTCATAACTTGTCGAGTAACGAATCGTTTTGGCAGATAATTAATTTATTTTCAAAGTATTTTATTGAATCATTCACAAAAAACAAATTACGTTTATAATGAATTATAAAAAAAAGTCGCAGTCACAGTTTTAACTTCCAACATCCCAATTCACAATTGCTGACTAAGAGGCAATTATCAGAAAGCTCAGCAGAATTTCACCTTCATGAATATGCGCAGTCCTATATTCAGATTCACAACAGGTTATGTATATACATGATATCTTTCTCCCTACTCTAGTACGTATATGAGTATCGTTTGCTTTTGTAAGGCCAAAGAGAGAAGAAAAATAAAAGAACTTCATTCATTCTTCTCATGAATGCTGACAACGGAGGCCATGTCACACAAGTAAGGCTTTTATGCCGTCTGTTCGAATGAGCTGAAGTGCAGCATCTTTCGTTGCTCATTTCCCCGATTCTCTTAACTTGTAATTTTTTTTTTCCGCTCTATTTTTTTTGTTTCTACGGAAAATGAGGTGGCTACGTGAAAAATTGTTGGAGGAAACGCCACTTCCTCTTCTGGAAATGTCGGATGACGGTAATAATATATCCATGATGCATCTGGTGGTTATATTAAATGAAGAAAAATATATATTTTGCTTCTCGGAGTAGTCCATTGGAGTGGAGAATGAGGTTGTACACGCGATGTCACCAATTCGTAAATTAGATTTGGAATTCATTTCCATTTCTTCGTCTTTTTTTCAATTTTTTTTTCGTGCAACCTTTAAAGTTGATTTGTATACAGATATATATGAATAAATAAATCGTTGTCATTGCAGATGAAAACAGGATTCAATCAATGTTCATTAGCTCATAGAGCAAATACTTTTTCATCCTTGGGCAAAAATTTTTATGTTATCTCTCATTTTTTCGCTTTTATTTTTTTCCTATATACTTATCCCCTTTTACGTTTTTTTCCGCATCCTATCGAGACCGATAAGAAAAATATAAGTCGGATGAATTGCTCTATTCGCTTCTATTCAGGCAGAGTGAAATCTCAACGGAAGCGTGGAAATAAGAAATGGAAGAGACAAAAAATAAAATAAAACGAAAGGACACGTAAATAGACGAATAAGCGTGGCGAGAGAATAAGGAAAATATTTCCAATGGAGAATGACATTAAATCAAATTTTCAGGAATAACGTCCAAGCTTGTAATCCCATTTGCATAATTACAGTTGAAGTTCCGGTGCCATTTTGAAATGTTAATATTTTTCATTGAGCTTAGTGTTCAATAAATTATTCAGCGCATTAAATATTTACATGTGACAGCTCTGATATTACAACCATTATCACAAATGAAGTTTCCTTACTCTGTTGTAACTGCTGCGAAATAATTTTAGTAGGATTAAATTTATTTTTTTTTACAGTTTTTTCATAGTAAATATTTCTGCACTTGGCTATCCACCAGATGGCACGCACCAACCAGTACTTTGAACTCACAAACATTCGTTTATGTGACTGATGAATATTTTTGTACCAACTTTATCCATAGGAAGAGAGTTTGGAGTCAAACCGCATAGAAATGGGAATGAGAAATTTTCTTTTTCGTCATAAGTGGATTTTTAGATGAGTGCTTTTAATCCGATATGAAATTTTGGTTTACTGTTTGATTTTTATTTCATTACATTTTATTTGATATGAAATTAGCGCTGGTCGACGTTGCCGATAAATTTTTGTGAGGTTGTGACTCAACGACGTCCTGGCATGTAGAAATTTTTCCTTTGATCACAAGTAGATTCCTTGGGGTCAAACATTTCCACGTTCATGTTAGCCACTAATGGGCGTTGATGAATTGAAGAAGAATGTCAGTGTGACATTTCGTAGAAAACTAATTGATTTTTAATTCTTAATTAATTTTCTCAACTTATATATCAAACCACAAATATATCAAATTCTATTATTTCTCATTCTGGATATTCTATTGAATTTGGATTTGACTATTCATCCATAAGAATTCTCTTACGTTTAAGTCGTAATTTCATGTAGGATCATGACGTCTTTCCAGTTTAAGAGAAAAATTCCTCTCTGTCGAAAAAAAAACACGACACTGTTTTATCATCAAACATATTCTACATTACAACAAAATTCTATGGATCTAAATTAGCTGTTCTAAAACTTTCACAAAGTATTCATCAATAAAATATCTTTGAATTTATTTCCACATAATAAAACTTAACTTTAGCATTCTCAATCATCTCTCTCTCTCTCTCACTGTTCTAGAAAACAGTTCTTAAACAAAAGAACTCTGATATTATCTCAATTTATGCGGTTTTGATTGCAACCCCCTTTTTATCTTCAATCCAAACAATATTAATATCACTTTTATGTCAGGTCATAACTTCTATTTCTACCACCGACATGAAATGTCACAAACAACTCTTGTTGCCACTTAGATTAATGTAATCCACTTTGTTCGGGCGTGTTCATTGCGTCATCGTGAGTGAAAAAAAAACCGCAGCAATGGTTCTTAGAAGCACACTCGTTGAATTCACTCTTCTTCTTTTACTTCTATTGCTCTGCTTTCCTTTCCATCGTTTTGTTGGGAAAACTTTGGAACTCAGTGGCTATCAATATAGATTGTGTTAGTAGTGAACAAGGCCACACATATAAATGGTACTCGAACACTGTCGTCACATTTTCTCACGATATCGGATCCTGTCGTTGTCGCTCTTTTCATTTCCTCACAATATATAAATGCTCGTTGTATATACTGTCGATTTGATCCTTGCCGTACACGACATGTCTTCCACATTCTTCTTTCATTTCCATTTTTCATGTAAATATATATACATATTTTTTTTTAGCCATTTTGTTCATGCACATTCCATTTTGTTTTACATTTTCCTTCCGATTTTTTGACACAAATCCTTCAGGTCAAATGCACTCTATATGATGGACACAACTACGTGAAAAGATTGTTCAAACTAAATGTAAATCATCTAACGTTTTCGTATGTAAATCTCTATGCGTATATGTCCACGAATAAATTTGTAACTGTATTTTAAAAATACATTCAAAATATCTGACATAGTTGGATAAAACTTGGCAAACATTCTGTTAAAATTCATATAGAACATTCCAGTTTGCCTAGAGAACTACGATCACTTCGAATAAGTTCTCGCAACGAATTTTTACTGTATACAACTCTTACACTACCGTCTGCAAGTTGGTATAGAAAAATTGAACATTTTCTACGCTGCTATGTCTGACTAGATATTTACTTGTTCTCCTTCCATGTGAATTCATTCGAGATATATGAGAACGAAAAATACGAATCTATTGAATGTAAAAAAAAAACTGACACTGAGAAAAGAACAAAAATAATAAAAATCACTTGCATGCAATCTCATCAAAAAAAAATTTTTATAATCCAATTCCACGTTCTATGTATTGCATAACCTATTTCTGTGACATTCTGAAAAGTTCACCACCGTAATAAACATCTTCAAACTCATTTCAAAGGTTACAGCAAAGTGTAAAGAAAAAAGAAGGGGATGGAAAAAAAATAGATAAAATATAAAAGTAAAAAACAGTACATGAAATAAATAAAAATAAAAACTTTCATTAATTTCTACCTCATCGCTACGAATTGAAAGAAGCAGAATTGATTATTTATTCATTCTATCATATTTTTTTTTCTTTCAATCCAAGTTCATATCGTGCCAAACAAATTTTTTTTCAATACTCCAACTCTTTTCATAGACGCCTGAATAAATTTTAGTATCGTTGAATTATTACTATTGGCAGATTCTGCGTATTCATTTCATTCAGAGAAGTAAACACTCGAGTGGTATCATATAATCCTTTTTATATATGTACACTTCACTAAAAGCAATGTGAACTTATATACGATGCATCCTTCCAATACATATTCACAAAAGAATGAATGCATGAAAATATATATAACCGACAAGGGCGAATATATAACTCGGGTATATTCATATTCTATCTTAACGAAAATTCTCGCCTGAATACGACTGACATATTTTGCACGTGCTTATATATATATATAGATGAACTATATTCATACTAAATTTAAACCGCAAGCGCGACATGATACGGAGAGTGGATCGTTGGATGAACCAGGACGAACATTAGCTGCTATTCATGATCAGTGGGGAGAGTCTAACGGTTGCACACCATACACATCAACCACCAAATTCACCAACGCTTTCAGTTCTTCGATATAGTCAGCTTGATGTTATATACCTTAGTGTCTATATATATATATAGGAATTTGGAATAATAAAGAGGATACTGGAAATACGCAACGTGGTATTATAGATGTGGTAAGAAGTTGTTGGGGTTATTGAGAAAGTTTTTGAATTTGAGGTAGTGATTTTAAATGTAGAAAATTGCTTTGTGGTGGGTCTTTGGTATAGTGAGAAACGATTGATGCGTATCGTAACGTCTTTCATCCATCCAATTTTAAACAGAGAAAACAACATAATTATATTGTGTGTTGCTTGGTCGAAGATTCGAATCTGGCTCGACTGCTAGCGATTTAAACTCGCGTAGTGCTTTTGTCCGCTAAGCTACCAGGCCATGATTCTCTTTACGGTCTCTGGAGAGACTTAACTACAACTCAACAACACCACCGTCTACCTAACGACGTGAAAATTAATTAATATTCATCGTTGAACTTTCATTTGCTGTGGCATTTCAACCAATGTTAACTTTCACTCATATTTATTCTACTAACACTTTTTTTTGGGGAAAACAATTTTAAAAGACACAGTTAGTTATGAGTAATTTTGGCGCGAAAGTATTCCCAAAATTTCAATAAGATTTTATCGCGTCTTTATGACGGGAATTTTATGATCTAATAGCGCACGAATTTACATATTTTGGCTATTGAAAAAAAAAATATATTTACTGGCCTACCCAATTTTTATGAGCACTATAAAAAAGTGTATTTACATTTTTAATAATACCCTTCGAAGTAGATCAGTCATATAAACAATATGGTCACTAATAAACTGTAATATATTGAATATTCAAATGCTTTTCATTCAATGGGTAACGTATTGATTTAGAACATTTGTAATAATCTACGACGTTAGAAATCAAACTCTCCGTAATCAGTGTAGTGAATAACGTAACTATTATTATACGAATTCCAATTCAATTGTATTCCAAACAATCGTGTTATGGCTTCACGCAATAAACGCCTGAATGGAACTTTCCGTCGATACGAAATTACCGTTGCTATTTACTATTGTTGTTGACCATGGAGAATTTTGATATTCCTATTACAATAATTGACTAAGAAATAATAATTTAATCCTTTTGTTGAAAATTGAAGCCTTCAAAAACAAAATAAATGATACAGTAGTGACAGATCTATTTGTATAGCGTATTTTATATGAGAATTTCAAATTGATTGTAGTCATGTAACAGAGTAACTATAACTACACTATCGTAGATTTATTTTATATAAAAATGGAGCTTAAAGCCATCGATCATGGAACATGTCAACAATTTCTATACGTAATCATTGGTTGAATAACATTCAGAACACTTAATCACGTTGACGATGACGTAACAGTCAATTTCATTACTAATGATATTGTCTGTATCGTAGCTATTATAATATCTTGTATTAACGATGGGATTCAATTAACGATATCAATGTCATGACCACATTTGAAACTGATCTAATAATAATCAATATCAATACCAAATAAGCGAACTGTAGCCCGTCAAAATAGTGATATTCAATTGCTATTTCTTAAATTTAATTTCATCAAAATTTTCACAAAGTTATTATACATTTATTTATCAACTTCAATTTTTTTTCGTTTCTATTGTACATGTGCAATGAAAAATTAGCAAATTAAGTTATACTAAAAATTTACATTCGTTTAAACAATAATACAAACAAATTTGATATAAAATATGATGTGAATTTAATGTTTTACACGCAAACTAAATATTCAGAAGTAGAAGATTAAAAATACCCTTTGTCATTTCTGTTTCATGACTTTCTAAATGACAAATCAAAAATAAAACAATTTTAATTATTAAAAATGTATATTTGTAGTCAGTAATACACGCGACATAAGAAAATTGAATGAAAGTTGTGGTTTGTGATTATATGATATGAAAGGAAACGAATTTTATACGTCTTGTATATGTTTGAAATTGACTCTTTTTTTTTTCTACCACGTCATTTAATGTTACTGTTCTATATAGACGTATATATATATAAATATATATACATATATACATATACATGCAAGTGTATACTGAATGCATCAACTATAATAGCTACCTTCCATCCACAGTACTCGTTAATTTGTCACGCTTCGACAATTTTCCTCGACGCGTTATAGCCGAACTAATCGACTCAACAAGAGGACGCGCGAAATGATGCTTTAGGTAAGCATATCTACGTGTCTATCTGTATATATTTGATATATATATATATATATATATATATTTATATGACGTCATTAGGCACGAGGGTTAAAACGATGTTCTATATATCCTTCTTGATTAATAGAAAGTTCAAATGTCGAGATAAATTGGAAGACCGAAGCAAAAGAATAATAAAATTATCCATTTTGCCTTTCTTGTTCTGTAACTCTTGAGAGAAATGGTAGAAGAATTATTTGGCTTTTCATATACTTTTGATTGATGTCTTTGGGGAAGATGTTGAACTCGATCATAATATAAGATAAAGTTAGACATTCTGTAATTGGACACAAATTTTTATGGTGAGTTAATCGGTTTCAAGTGAAGTAAGCATCAATAGTAAAAGGAAGCAAAGAGAAGAAAAAAAGAAAAAGGGAAAATAGATTGAAATTAGTGAAGGAGAGATTTAGAGGATGAAATTGGCGTAGCAATTAATTTAATTGCAACGTTGTTCGATACCTTTTTATATACATATATACAGAGAGACATGTTTTTTTGCAGTTTTTCTATTTTTAGTACACGATTTTTCTCTCGCTACACGCTCGGAATCGAATGGCAAGTTATATATGTGTTGGCTCGTGTTTGAATTCTATCTATATATATGAATCAAGTATATACATATATATTCGGTCATCGACTCTTGAAATTGAGCTGGGAACACCCTCGCGGCTTGTTGTTGAGTTTCAAAAAAACCCATGAGGTATCCCACAAAATAAAATACACGATCGACTGACTTTCATTGAGATATTAATTTTGTTTCGTGTCACACGCTAGAAAAAATATATGAGAGTTTATACGTTTATTTTTTCTGTCAATTTTTCATTTTTTGGTTATTTTTATTTTTTATTTTTTTCGTTCTTTCCATCGCGCGTTTTGTTTTGAATGCATTGAAGTGTTGTTTTTTTTTTAATCCTTTCTTTTTTATTTTGTTTTTGACGAAAGTAGGAGTGGATGTGGGAAAAAGAGAGGAAGAATTGTGCAGCGGCTTTTACGTCGGCGCCACGATGAAAGCACTTGATTACGGGCAACAAATTCTTCAAACCTCCACCGCGTACCACACAGTCACTGTTAAGTCTCCCACTTTGCCACTCCTATACATTTATATATATATATATGGATATATATTTGCCCTTGTTCTTCATCCAGTTACTTCTCTCGCGTCCGGAAGTCAGCGCACAAACGCGGTTCCGCGCGCGCTCTTCCATGCCATTTATTTTACCGGTTGCGAAAGCGAGATATAGAGCTGGAGATGTTGGAAAAAAATTGCAATTCTCGCAGAAAATTTCTATACATTGAAGAAATTATTTCAATCTCTTTAATTTCATATTCATAAATTATGATGAACTCAGTAAAATTATTCTCATATTTTTTCTTTTATTTACCAACCATTCTTTCTATAATCGTTTTATTTTAATCTACATTTTTTTTTGTAATAGTAGAGAGTACTCTATTTAATTTCATCAATTTTATTTCTCTAGATTAGATGTATGGACCAACAGTGAATTCAGCTTGTGAAGCAGAATAGAATTGTAAAGGGAGAGATAAGATTTGAACAAGGACAAGTTGGGTGAATAAATCAAGTAGAATTTTGATTTATTATTATGTTGATAAATCTTTGTATATTTTTTTGACATGTTGATAGATCATAAATAAGATTTGTTACACGATCCAGCATATTCAAGTGAAGGTGTCATTAATAGTAATGTGACTAACTTTTTGTTATCAACAATCGTTGGTTCTTCTGTATTAGGACTTTCGTTTGTGGTACTAATCATAAAAGAAATGAGAACAGATCAATGTAGAAAAGTTCTCTCTCCTTCAATCGGTTTCCCATAGATAATATGAATACCATGGCGAAAAATCCCAATTGTTCCCACAGAAATGATGTAGGATTTTTATTGGTTCGTTGGAACTTTGGAACACGAATTGGAAAGGAATCAAAGAACTTCATGAAAGATAAAGTTAAAGTTGCAAGAAGTTGTGACATTGACTTTTTTTATATGAAAATGAACGAAACCTTGTGTAATCTTGTAGAGATTTAAGAAAAGGTACAGTCGATCGAATTAGATTGCATCAGGATTAACAAAACCACTTGTGCCTGAGGAACTTGATAAGATAAGATTTTAGAAAGGTTTTAATGTTCACTTTGACATAAGTTGATCCTACAATATAAGATTAAATCCAATCTAACGTTCAATCAAACTGAATCTGAGAAAATCTCTTGAGATCCAACAAGATGAGGAAGGATCGCTGCAAATTTCGCTCACATTCCTGATTCCAAATCTTCGTAAATTTAACCTGATGAAATTTTGTCAAATTATTGGACACTATCAGGACCTGATGGAATCTAAATCGTTCCAATTCTAAATTAATTTTCTTCTCATCCAAAAAACCCTCAACGAAATCATATGCTGTTGTTTTATATCTACTTTAAAAGTGGTAAATACATAAAGTGAGTAAGGGAAGTTGGACTAAGAAAATTTCTGCTAAAGAACAATCGTGATCACAGTCAAACTATTGACTCAATTCACTTCACCAAGAGATTAAGATAAACTTCGAGCTATCTCCCAAACAGATTAAATACTACAAGAAACATAGTGAGATTTAACACACCACCATACAAATAAAAGTAATGAGATAAGTCTATGAAAATACTAATCTTCGAACTGATCATATAAATCCAACCACTGACTTTAAATTCTAACTCTGAACTAAATTATGTTTCCAATCAAAAATCAATTCACGTGTAAATAAAATGCACTTTCGACTGTTGAGAATAGAAATTTAACAATACATACTTTCAATCAACAATAATCGCAATAAAACCGTCAAAAGTTTCTTTATAAACCACTTGAAACTTTCTCGTCACAAAACTCCATAAATAGCAATCGAAACACAATCAAATCCCATCTATCAGCACATAAAACCTCACCTTTGGACAATATATTCCTCTAAATGTAAACATTCTCTCTTATTTCAATCTACTGATCCATCTAACAAACCCCATTCTACTTCATAACAGCAATAAATAAAATTCTCCATAAAAACTCTCTACAATTCTTTTAAAAATGAACTAAAACATAATTATTTAATAAAATGCATGCAGAAAATGTATATTGTTTCATGCTGATGACTTTCTAAGTACACGTATTATATAAACGCCCGCAAACGATTAAGATTCACTACCTATACATACATGATCCTTTTTTTTCCACCATTCCCCTATCATTCACGCTACGTCGCAGCCCCCGAGGCGAAAGTGGATTTATTAATAAAGTCTCTATTGAAAAGGTCTCAAAGGGCTCTCGCAAGCGCTCTTTAATGCAGTGCATTGCACACATGCTCACACACAGGGGCACACATGCATTTTATGATATCATGCCCATGCGTGTGTGAATTATATATGCTATATATATGTATACATATATTCACGTTCGTACATGTCTGTAGGTGCCACTGTCACCACAAGCACACAAACTTTTTTCTCTCTATTATTTTTGCTAAAAACTCAATCGCTTATACATCATATGAGTGTACGCTCACGTTCACCACAACCTCAAGTGCCGTCAATTGGTTGCAAACAAACGCACGTGACAGCTTGTGTATGTGTTGGGATGTTGTAGCTCATTAGCATATAAATGAGCTATGAGTTTTGCGACAGTTGCTGTTGCCTTCGATCGTGCCACCCATATATTTTAGCTACTATTATTATCTTTTTATATACCGATATATTGTATATGTATATGTATATGTATATACATGTTTATCCAATATACATACAGAGTTCGGGTGAAAGTTTTGACATAAAATGTTTTTTCTCTTTTATCAAACACACATAAAAGCTCTGCAGTGAATACAAATCAATGAATCCTTTATTTCGATCGATAATATGATAATAGGGATACGATATAACAATTTATATTCTGCTATTAAATTGTATAATGAGATATTCTGTGGTGGATAATGTTAATTTTTTTAAAAAATGATGAAACATAATGGGAAAATGATGGGACAAATTAAAGTTGAGATCTGAATATTTTAAAGAGAGAAAATGTGGAGAGCTGTATTGGAAATGGAGAGATCAATGAGATTTTATTTTTGTTGTTTATACGGTTTATTGTATTTTTGTGTATTCCTATCAGGTGAAGATTGGGTTTGGGAATATCTTGAAAACATGTTGGGTTAGGGGATGAAAGGATTTACGTTGTTGAGGAAGTGGTACAAATGTTTGGGTAGAAATTCACGATGTGAATATGATTCTTTATTTGTATGCCAATAAAGAATAGTTAGGGAATGTTAATTTTATTTTGTATGTAGCTGTTGTTAGATTAAACATTAAAAAAGTTATTTGTTCAATATGAATGAATGCATTTCATAGCAAAATTTATTTGACTATACTTATCGATATTTATTTGGTGTTTTGTGAGTCTTGATGAACGAATGAATTGTCAACAATGAGACTGCTTATTTACTTTAAGTGTACAGTTCAGTTACGAGTGACAAAGATTTATTAATGATTAATGAACCTCGTTGGGAACGAATATGTTGTTAGAGTGGATTGATGCGTTAGTTGTCGTGTCCCAGTTATACGATAAAGATTAGACAGAGAGTGATGAATTATTATATTTTGTTCGCAATATGAATTATTTCAAAATATATTTAATTGGATATTAATCCATTATCGTTATTAAAGGTTATGAACGTATCTACCTTGGATTTCAATGTAATTGCATATTGTTGATATCAATTGATTGATAACAGTTAATGATTCATCAAGTATTGGGAAATGCGTGCCAGGTGAAAGAGTTTTCATTCTTTCTTCATTATATAATGATATATTATGTGCTAATTATGTTTTATAACTATTGATGAAAATCCGGTTGATGAAATTATAATAAACCTGATGAAATTAATGATTGAATGGAAATATCGATACATTAAATATGAAAGGATAACTTATTTGTATTGTATTGAAATTATTATATACATTGAGTAAATTCATCAACTAATTTGGAATCAAATAAGCTCTTCTATCTGTAGGGTATAATAAATAGAATTATTAACACCACGTTCATTATTTTGAGTTAATGAAATTTCCCCATCTCTTTTCTTTTTCAATGATTTAAAATACCATGTGAAAATAAAAAACATTAATGGAATTTTTTTCTCTTCTTCATGTTGAAGAATACAAATGAATATTTAAATCTTGATGATAATGTAATGTACGGCATGAGAAGTTTTACCGTAACTGCTATACTTTGTCATAAAAATGAAGACGTTCATGACAAAAATTTATTGAATCAATTTTCACTGCTTTATCGTTCTCATAGAATTTTCTAAGAAAACATGTCGTTCACACTCATTTCATACAGTGACAAGCGAATGATTTTCTCAAAAACTTATTTCTCACTGTAAGCTTTCAAATTTTAGCAGTCAACACAGGAAATTGGTACCTCACTAAACCGAAATGGACATGTCACGTACAAAAGTGTAATGAAATTTTACAGACATATATTTTCTATTTTTCTTCACAGAGAAAACGATAAAGTTTAGAAACAAATTATAATTTAATTCGAATATCATTGTTATGTATTCGAATTAATCTGGAGTGGCTTTCAGGGTTGTATTATTGTGAGGCTGGTCAAATGGAAAAAAATCCACTCTGTGTCTAAGACAGAAAGTGAGCAATATAAGTCGTTTTGTTAATTAACAATATTAGAATTATAATGAGTGCAAGGCGGTGAGTATGCTTGTGGAGTTGGTTTTTTTCTTTTTTTTGAGTGAAGAGAAGCGAAGAAGCACAGAAACGAACCGGTGAGAGAAGTTAGCGAAGAAACGGTGAGAGCGGAAAATAAAACGTAAAAAACAAACGGTATAAATGTGTATGTCTGAAGATACACATAGACTACTGTGACAGGGGGGTGAGATGGGTATGAGATAGGATAGATACGAAAGAGAGGACAAATGAGAGAAAGAGGGAATAGGAAAAGGGAGAGAGATTACGTAGAAGAGAAATAACGAACTCATTGTTCTCTTGGCTTTAAACGGAATCGCGCACCTCTAAATACATTGGACCCACGGGAGGGAAAAGCGTTCATGAGAAGGTTAAACGGGGGTAGAACGATAGGAGTAAAGCTCACACTGTACTGTGTAGAGTGGGAAACGAATGAGACGAGGACCGATGGTCCAAGAGTGATAGAGTACATAGACGAGAGAAGAAAATAGCGAATGAAAGAAAAAAAAAATAATGAAGGGAAAAAAGATGCAGTCAGGAAAATGCATATCCTTTTTTTCCATACGTATTCTGAAATTGGCGCGACGTGGCGATTTTAACGTCTACGTCATTGCGAGGAAAATGGTTGGGGCGGAGATGTGAAACGGACGCCGGATGACATCTCGTGAAAAATACACTGTTCTCTCTACTATATATCTATAAGAGCTTTTTATATTTTTTTTTTCTGTCATTTCTGTTTTTTACTTCTTTTTTCTTTTCTATTTTCTCTTCCGTGTTATATACAGCCATCTTCATTCTTTCTTTCACGCTGTGTATTGTGTTCATGTTTTTTTTTATTTTTTCGATTTTATTCTGCCACTTTCATTGACGACTTTTTTTATTTTCTTGAATATATTTCGTTTCTTTTTCTTGTCTTGTTGGTGAATGTCGGCCTTTGGATTTATTGTCGTGTGCAATGCACAAATCAAACAAGGTTTTAACGGCAAACGTGAATGGGTCGATCGTGACGCCACACGTGAACATAAAATTTATTATTGAGGAATGAAAGTTTTTTTATAGAGGATAAATATGTACACAGTGATGTGCGAGGGTATTTTTAACATTCGAATTGTTTCGTTACTTTTATAACTTATTGTCAAAAATAATATTCAGATCGTATTTTGTTGAGTTTTTATATAGTTATCTTGTTTGGAAGATTTTTTTTTCCATTTCGCCATCTCATTGGGTTTATATACATATACATATACATATACATATATATATATACATCAATTTTAATGCAAAACGAAATATGAGATCAAACAAATAAAACTATTTTTGGAGTATTTCATATTCCTATTAATTATACTACAATATTTAAAAAAATTATTGAATTTACTTCCAATCAAGTTTCATATGTCACATTACAAAAAATGAATAAACAAAAAATATGTTCCATAAAACCATACAACGCTACGAAATCAAAACCTACCATGTTAAAATATATGCAAACATTTACGTATCATTATAAAGATAGTAAATGAAAAAACTGGATATAGTACTTGACAACGTAGAAATAGATTGCAACAAACAAACACAACAGACAATCTTCAATATTTTTATTTCAGCTATTCGCAATTTCCCATTCATTTTTTTTCCTCCTATTTGTTGCTCACAAACCATCTCATGGCGTTTGAACTTTCAAAGATTGTCGACACGATATTGTCGCAACATCTCTCTCAGTTAAATTACGCTCAACTAACTTCGTCGCAACTCTTGTTCATTCTGGCTTGCGTACGTGCTACCGTGTGATACTCTTTGTGATAACAAGAGAGAGTGAATCTTGTCATGATTGTTGACAATGTATATGCGAATAATATATCACCACCATGCGTACTTGTATATATGTATATGTAAATGGTTGTTACGTGTACACACTGTTTTAGTTAGATTATATAGTGGGAGGATAATTACCACCAGGTGAACGCGATGCGACGAATTAACCCAGTTGAACACATACTGTGTTGAGCAAATAGATGGCCTGGCTGATATTAAGTTCTTATCGGGTTTCGAGTTATCACCAGATCTCATCTGTTATGAAAACTACTTTGTTGTCCAAAGTTAAAATATATTCGTGAACTGATAATAACAGAAAAAAAAACTTGTTTTTGTTATTAAAATTCATGGCACACAAAAAATGAATACGAAAAGACGATATGATAAATTGTCATGATTTATCTGAAGAATAATATAACTAAGCAGTAATTCGCAATTGTGGTGAGGACATCGCAGTATTTAATTTGCTAGACAGTAGAATAGAATAATTACGAAACGTGAGAAACATTAGGGTGAATTAATTATAGTATTAAAATTCGGTATATTTTTTTCTTTTCTCTACTGGAAATATTCAGGGTTATGTTTATTCAATTGAAATTGTGTTAATGTTTTAAGTTTGTGCCTTGTAGATTTATGTCATTATTGATATTGATTTTTATAGGATGGTTGAAAGGATTAAATTGGAATAGAACTAATTCTGCAATTAATATTTCGTATATTATGTTAGAAACTGGAATTATTTTCACGATATATCCGGCTTCTGATCTTTGTATTGATGAATGTAAGGGAACTGCTCAATTTCTTTTCTTTTCTGAATTCGATGGAACTCAAGTTTGGAATGGTTGAGAATCTACAATTTAGCTATTCGAAGGACGCACCAACTACTTACGTTCATGTTGGTGAAGATAAGTTTCTCGAAGAACTTTCTGGCGTGAGAGCAATATCAAAGTTACAACGAAATATTGAAGGCCTTGGGAAATATCTTGATCCCGCGCGTTTCATATAACTCCATCAGGTTATTCTGCCACCATCTTCTCATTGCCAACAACTTAATACTTCACTTGCGCATCGGATTCTTCAACTCTCTCACATTGGCCTCTTCAGTATTTTGGAGAGTTAATTTCGCATCGTGAACAATCATCGTTCAACAATGGATCAAATGACAGAAGTTCATTCCAAACAACATTTCATATCGCATATTTTCATCCATTCAACAATGATATTCATTAAAATTTGCATCAGATAATTTCCCCAATGAATATGAAAAAAAATCTCTATATATTTTAGATGAGTGATTGAAAATACATGAATTTTGATAATGATCACATTAATATTCAGAACTCTTGCTTCAATTTCATGCAGAATCCACATAAATTTATGCAACGATTTCAGAAACTCGAGCAAATTCCATTCAAATTCATATAATTTCCTCTGATATTAAATGCTACATCCCTATGTTGTTCTGAGCGTTCATATGTGAAAGTCATAGAAAAATGTTATCTCTGCAAACATTTAGAAACGTTTTTTATACAGTTTCAAGTTATTATACTTTCTAGTTTCCCATGAGAAATATTTTTCATTTTGACTAAACACCATTTATGATCCCTCAGCATCATGAATGCATAAAAAGGCACCAACAATTTATCACAAAGAAGCCAACTAGTCAAATTAAAACTATCACTAAACAGTTAATGATTTTAATAAATTGTGTAATTGAGATATTTCAATATCCTAAAATCCTGTCACGACTTGAGGATGTAAACTGTAAATATGACGTAATTGTAAGATTTACCAATGACAAATTCGATATGGAGACATTCGAGCAATTTGTGGCACATTCACAGCTGATTTATCTTTACTAGCCTAAATCCTTTATATCCTCTCCAACGATCTTCTCTGTCGTACAAGACAAAATTTCCATACGAAGGAAAATCCCACATTTATATATGCACCATCTGACAGAATTTCGTTGCAGCCGCGTGAACCACAGACGCGGTGCAATGTTCTCTCAAAATTTATCGTCACCACTTACTTCCTCGTTCTTGGCTTCTCTTACTCTAGCTTCTTTCCTCTCATACAACACTGCGCACTTTCTGCCCCCTTCAACAATATTTTAGTTCCTTACCATGTATTATGCCACAACATTTCTACATCCAACTTCCTTTAACATTCTATAAATTATACTGCCTTGTTATATTACCTCCTTCAACTGTGAACAGTATTGTCACTTCAGTTCTAATCACAAAGTCACTAGTAGTCATGAATTATCTACTCCGCCATACTGAATGGATATCGATCCATGTTACATGTTTCTTACACCTGACTAATTTACTGTGACTCATGAGGAAGGCTTGAACACATTTGATACTAATTACATTCCATTAGGTCTGTTAGATTCTCTATTTTGGTAATGAGAACCTGATCAGCTGTAATTGAATTTTGTTATGTAGATCTGAAGTCAACAGATTAATTGTATGGAACTTGATGATATAACTTGACAGGTCATCACAAATTACAGTTTACAAATTTCTAATAACATCTAAATGAATGAGCTGAATCCCAAAAGATTTCTCCTCGTTGCTAAATGTTGAAGAATAATTCAAATCATATCTGATCACATTTGACCAGATCTGATTGATTCCAGAACGAGAGTTAGATCTCGTCATTTCCATAATGTTGCATTTCATGGCGGTCTGATTATACTAATCATCAATAACGCTTCATAGCTGAACACGGTGACAATTGAAGCTGATCAAGTCTCATTATATTGACAGCAGCGGTTTGTCATAACAAGGTTTAATGAAGATATGGTTGAATGTTTGATCAATTTGGTATCATTGTGGTGCTTAAATAGATGTTACCACAAGAATATACTCACATTAAACACAATAAGTGACTAAATGGTGATATTGGAAGTGAGAATAATTCGTTATCATGAGGTGATTCGTTGGCTACATAATCGCATTGGACAGCGTGGCCAAATTAGCCGCGGTTTGTACCCTACTCTGATACGAATAACAAATGTGGCTCCATGGTGCATACCTCGGATAAATTATCATTCAACCCGATAGCATAATTACCGTCACGCTGCATCTATGCAATATGTTTATGCATGACCAATACGAATATTTATGGGTTTGAATACATGATGAAAGCCAAGTGCTTGAGTTTTGTAAGTCATCCCTGAATTCAAATGGGGTTTTCATATAAAGTATTTCGGTTGAATAAAGTATAATACAAATGGAGGTTGTAATTCCTCATTTTCAATTCACTATGCCAAATTTGCTCTTGATTGTTATGTTGCAATTTGTGATGCAACGAATAAAAATTATAAAGTCGACTGTGAGAATTGTAATGTCAGTTATTTTATTTTTGTATACTTTGTGCATGCAGTCCAATAATTTCTACTAAGTGAATTACCTTGGTCCTAACTCACTATTCAAGTCACTTATTTTCTGCTATATCCAGAGCTTGAACTATCGATTGTACAGACAACTTTTCCGATTGTCATAAATAAATTCTGATAATTGATTATTGTTTTCGTTCTTTTTGGTCCACTGAACAAATGTTGAAGTCCTTGTTCTACCATAATTTATGTTTATATAATTTGATAGTGATATACGAAGAGGTAAAGTTTATTTGTTAGTCCGAAATAATCTTGGGGAGCTACTGAACCGATTCGAAGGATGTTTCGAGAATATAAAAGTTCACTTCTACTTGAGTAATATGAACGAATACTAGTAATGTATATACTACAAGAAAACAGACATGAACAGTGAACGAAAATGCAGAATCATAATATAAATTTCTTCTTGGTGAATAGTGTCGATAGCGGAAATAATCCACTTACTTTATTTCACCCAACGGAAAAGTATAAAAGTAATTAAAAAGGTAGTTATGTTAAATTTTTTTTAATGAGGCTCAGATTCTAATTAACAATATTCTGAGAAGATTAACCAAATGGAATGTTAAGTAGAAAAGTAGATTTTTAAATCCAATATTTATGCAAGCAAAGGTTAATTTTTTTACGAATATATGAGGACAAGAAAATTTTTATAAACGTTTCAAAACTTTCTGGGTACTCAAATCAATATGTGTAATCATGAGCGTCATGAGAACCCTCTCATTGTGTGAAGTGTAGTTTCGTAGAAGTTGTTGTGGAATGTTTTATGAATGAACTGTAACATTTACATGACAATACATCTTGAATCATGAGAAACGTGATTGCAATAAGAAAAGTCCTGAAGCTCGCACGTTCATACAATGTAATGGCTCAATATGAAGTAAATTTTCTATTGATAGTGTGTGTTCATGAGCTACTGTTGATGGTGATAATAATAATCAACGTGCTGTACTTTATCTTTACATGGAGAATAAAACCAGAGCACAAAAAAAAAGGATTTAATTCAAAATAGATGATAAATTGCATTCCTAATTGAATGTTTCTGGCGTAAGAAGTTATTAATGAGTCTCCACACGTGTTCATAAAATAAATAATTCACACGTGCACATGGAAATAACATCAGAAAAGTATTCTTGATTGAAATGCTATTGCAGTTAAGAATAAAATTATCTTGATAAAGAACACTTCACTAGGATTATGCATAATTTATTTCAATTGACTATGAATTTTTTAAGAAACATAAAAACGAGGTCAATGGAACTAGGATGACATGAGATTCATGAATATTAATCGCAAATGATTATCATGGAATATTTTCTCTTCTCAAGACTAAGAATTTATGTTGGTCGCAATCGAAACAAAAGAAAATAACAAATAAAAAAGATCTTAACCTTCTTCTAATCAAAAACAATATTATTTTATATAGTTATCTTTTATTTTACGGCTATATCGATACGTATAAATGAAAGTTTTCTATACAACGTAATTATGTTTAATTACAAAGTATATAAAAAGTATTGAACACCCATCATAATGTATAATGACCAGAAAAGTTTATGACTGTGAATAATTCTAATTAAAAAGTTAGAAATACGCCATAAAGATCAATTCAACGTTACAATCGGAACAGTAAATGGTGTCTCAGTCCCAGTGGAGCAGTTGAGTACAAATCGAAGGGAGGATAGTTCGATTCTACCCTGGGATAAGCGTGAAATATTTTCTCTCAAAATTCATATCACAAAAATCGGCAATGAAGTTAAACAAAAAAAAATTTTGCATTGATCAACGATCGCTTTAATTATTACATTCAAATATTTAAAATCGAGTTGGTTGAATTCAAATTATTTTTCTATTTTTGAGATGGATAATGATTTATTGATGCCTGTTAACAACTAGAGAACAATATCCTACGCTAATTTGGAAGAATGATTCAATTTTCAATGTTACGTAAATACTGCTCGTTAAAATTTAGTAATCCCTACATCCATTTTAAACTAATGGATATGTTATATTTGTCTTGTCATCTATTGCAAATGGGATTTAGGTAAAGAGTTCACATTTGATTAGTCGTCGTCCTGTAAATCCTGTTAATCCACGATGAATTTCGCGCAACATCTCTTATAATTTCATGTCCTTTCTCTATATTATGTATACCATTGTAGGTTATCTCGCTCTCGTTACATCTCCATTCCGTTTCTATGCTTTCACGAATGGGTTTCTGGTCTCGGGTAGATTCCGGAACTAATTAGAACACGGGATTGCGGTCGACTCTGAGTCGCTTATTCGCGAACCAACCAGTGGACACATCGTATCTATTCACATCATATTTTTTTTTTTATTTTACTTTTTATCTCATGGTTTCACAAACTTCTTCTACCTATTTTCATTTTTCAAATGCACTCTCTACATATCTTTGATTAAACTTCAAAAACAATTTCAACAAATTAAATTTCTATGGGAGCATTTAAATTAGTTTTTGATTGATGCGACAAATTAAAGTTAATGTGATAAAAGATAACTTTTTGTATCGTTGATTAGATGTTTGATATGAATATATTTAAATTTCACTAAATATAATTGTTGGTAAACAAAATTTCCATACATTTAAAAATAATTAATTGTTTGAACTGTTATTTTTGTGTATATAAACAAAGGATAAATGAAATTTAAATTCTATTGTTATTTCAGCTTTAAATGGACTTTGTTTTAAAATTAAAATGAGTACAAATCGTGGACTGAAAAATCAGATTGCCTACTCAGCAGTTCTCATTTCTTTACATTGTCATATTGAAAAGTGTGTTTTCAAAAGCGACATTTGCACATAGAGTAAATGTTCAGCGAACATGACAAACTCTTATTGAATTTTACCTACAAACTTCAATGGGAAGTAAAATTCTAAAGATTTATTCTATTGAAGAGAAATTTCATTCTGACAATGATTCGTGCAGTGAAGTACTGGATATCAGAATAGAAAACATCGTCCTATAAGTAACCGAAAGAATAAGCTGACGGAGAAACTCTTGAAGTCTCTTTTTGATCGCACAATGGTGAATGAATTGAAGATAAAACAGAAGAAAAAATAAATTCTTATTAATTATGCAGTTGCTATAAAAATTTCATCCTCACAACATAATTTCTATAAATCATTTTCAATTTTCCCTTTCTCTCACAATCAACTTCCTTAGAATCCCAATGAATTAAAATTCCTTTCTATTTTTTATCTATCAATACAAATAAACATAAATAATATACCACATCTTCAATTTATATCATTTCAAAAACATTTAAATGTTACTCATTCACATTTAATTTATAACTTATAATTTGGTTATTATTCCTTTTTTCATTCCACTTTCTACACACGTTGAAGTTAAATGTCAATTCTCATTCGGTAGCAAACTGGTATGAGGTGAGACAATTCCAGAATGAAATTAACAGAACATAAATATCTATATATATGTATACATACATACATGAAGAGATAGCAAAGTTCGTTAAAATAATTCAACTTGTCTGACATTTACCTATTATTATTATTATTATTATTATTATTATTATTATTGTTATCATTCCCATGGACAATTTTCTGCGAGTGTATATTTATCGCTTCTACTTTTGCGTTGCCTGCGTTTATCGTATTTTGGCTCACTTGGCCGTCGGGCGAATGCACCGTATCGAGATCTTGTCGCATCGTGGTAGTTACAGTGAGAGTATGAATCCATATATTTATATACTTGTCTATATCCATGTGTATAGATTTGGAAATACCAATAGTGACAAGGTATATTACCTTTGTTATCGAAATATCAACGTATGAATGTATATTATCGACGCTAACGCAACTGGCAATAGCGTCGATTAATGGACTGGTAAATTCGATGAAATGTGTTTGCTAACTATAATTAATCAAATGGAATTCTTGTGAACATTTAGTTGCACATTTAATGATGAGGTGGTGTTGATATATTATTTTATATAAAGTCTTTAATGGAGTAGATAAAGGATTTTTATGGGAATATTGAAATATTATTTTTGGTAGTTTTGGGAAAATTTCTTTTTTGTTATAGATGAAATGTGGAATTCATTACTATGTAACGCCTGTCTATGTAAGACCTCGATCAATTTTTGTGTCCCCTCGCATGTGTCACGCGGGATCTGACCTTGACATAAAGGGGGTGGGTTGTGCAAGATGGAGCATAAAATATTAAGTGTGTTTTTTTTTTGTTATATGAGATTGTTCTTTTGTTCTTATTAGACATATTTATTGGAGAAAAGTTGTGTACGAAGATTGAATGGATGATAAGAATTGTGTGAGACTTGTTCGTGAGTTGAATAATTTGTTCACATTTATGGGATTGTTATAACCGTGTGAATTATTGCGAGAGACATTGGGACCCTTGAAAAGCTCGAAATTAATTCCACTGTGTTATTTAATTACATTTAAAAGCTGAAGGTTTATACTTTTTGGATTAATTTCATTGTTTGTGATAGTATTCATAGCCGTTGGAAAAATTGTAACACAAGTGTTTGTGTTACAAAACAAATTCGAATTTTTGTAGTGATCGAAACAATTTTTTGGACGACAAATGAATTCCATTTGAACGAGGTTTTGGTTGAATATTTCAAATAGCAATCAGTATCGTGAAAATACTGCTAACAACGCTGCAGCAAAATTGAGTTTGAAAATGTAAAATAAAAATGGTTCCAATACCAATTTTTATCAAAATTCTGTTTTCAATATTATAATCCTGATCGACATCTCAAAATTCGCATTCGAATGAGGAATACAATTTATTCCTCATGCAAGCGCGGAAAATATTTTCCGAATACAAAATGAAATTCATGAAACGGAAATATTCCTTCATCCTACTTCATATCAATTCATTCTATCAATTCAATAAATAAATTGTAGCATTACAACAATCATATAAATAAAAAAATTCAAAGTATTCATTCCTTTGAAAGGCAGATCATCTTCCTACACATTATGAATTTATTATTGAACTCAAGTTCCTACGTATAATTCACATATATTTCATTCGGTTATTACTAACAATAAAAAAATACCATACGAGATGATTTGAAAACGCCCTTGTTTTTTATATTAGGGGACTAGAGTCCAACTCTCCTCTACAGCTTTTTCTCATGTCGAATAAATTGAATAAATAGAAATATATATATCACACTGTTTGTTCTTACTGTGTATATACACCAAAATATTCCATATATAATATACTTCTCAATTCAATTTTCTCCAGGACATCATCATTATTCGTGTATTTTCATGAAAGACTTGGATGATACTCTCAATAAATTCACAACTTTCATTCCATCTCACGTACAAAAGATGCATTCTCATGACAATATTATACAAGCACCAACGTCAAGAAAAAAATTGATTTATATAGAAGCAAAATCTTATGAAATAGTATACATCACTTCACAAAAATAATTGAGATAATATTGAAGATAAAATAAATAATGATATACGTCAAAATAGTGAGTATGAATTTCAGTTTGTTGTGAGATATCAATTTAATCTTCCCGTGTTTAATTTCACATTGTGTAGAAGGAAATGATTTGTAATCATTAATTTAAAAAATTCGGTCAGCAAATACACCAGTGGAGACTTTACGTGAAACGACGCCAATTGTCGTTAATTATGAGGAACATGGAAGAAGTGTGTCGAGTAAAGCCTCAGCTGTGAGTGTGCAATAGTCTGCCACCAAGCTTTTCCTGTTTCTCATTCCCTCTTACATTTTCTTGTAATGTTTCTCCTAACGTGAAATGTTAAATTATACGATTTTACGAGACTTTTGGCGAAGAAGAAGCGTGGAAAATGATAAAAAGAATAAAAGGAAAAGAGAACATTTGAGAAAAATAAAATAAAAAATAGGGAAATGAGAAACAAAAATGTGAATATATGTGTATACATATTCAGATAAAACTGCAGCAGAGCATGACAGTTGTTACTTTCTATATGGGACGATAGGAAAAAAAAAAGAAACGAAAACCCGATACGATTTTTCACGGTCCAGATATCTATATATGAATGAATGCATGGCGTTCTTGTCGCGGAAAATAGATATCGTCCATGCAATAACTTGGCATCGATACAACTTGAGGGTGAGCCATCTTCCAGCTAAAAGGTATTTATGTTTTTGACGATAGAATTTGGAATTAATATCCATTTTACATAAATGTAACGATAACACTTCGTACGAGAACTGAAAAGTATTTTATGAAAAGCATAAAAATTCATTAATTGAAACTTTTTTTGCTAATCCATCAAGCGAGAAAATTTAATTTCTCTATGTCACATTCCATGCATTTATTTAACGCCATGATGATTTATTTATTTAGCATAAATATTCAAAAGTATTTTTTATATATTTTAATGTTTAAATTTCTTGTTGGCAATCTGATGCAAAATGGCTTTGACAATAAATAAGAAAAAAAATCGATTTCCATTGAAGTTATGCGAATGTGTTAGTTTTTCATCTCTACATCTGAATTTATATATTCGTTTTTATGTAAAATAGTTATGTATTGAATATCAATGGACAATAATTTATTTCTTACACAATGCAAGCACCAAAAAAAATAACAGAATACCATACAAAACATTTTCCCATGCCATTTCCATCAAGCATTTAACTTGGTTTTTTATTTTTTCTTGTTCCCACCAACCACATGCAGTTTTATCGCCCGCATATGCATGAATAACGTATGTGTATTTGTGTCCAAGTGGAAAATGAAAACTCAGTTATCAAACTGCCATTCGCGGTTACAGTTTCGAATGTTATTATATGTGAATTTCTGCAAGTGCACATTCAACATAAATGCATTTGGTATAGAATGAGTAAATACAAAACCATGAAATGAAAAAAAAAGCAAACTATGCAGCTATAGAAATTAGACAAGTGTTAAATAGTTGCTTTCATAATTGACGTGACTCTTCCACTCCAAGTCTAAAACTTTTCTCTCTAATAGCCATCACTTTCAATCAATCATTTCAAATGATGTCAAGGTGGTTATTTTTATACGATTGTATGCTCATGTTATTGGCAGACATTAGTGGAATTTAATCTTGATTTTATATTTCATTTCCTGAATTCTATAATAGGATGAGGCATTCTCAATAGTGCAATTCACATCAGCACTCAAGATACTGTTGAATAGTCATCATTGGAATAAAATATCGAACAGCATTCTAATTATAACAGATTGAAATTCACGAAAAAATTGAAGCTTGAAAGGTGACCATATGATATAAGCTGCATAAACAGTGAATTGATGAGAAAAGTGTGAATTACGTATTTGCAGTACTGAAATGAATTGGAAATACCCCAAGTAAACATTCTCCAATCAATAGAACATCAGTTTTATTATTGGAGATAAATAAAATTTTGGAATAAAGGATCAATTCTGCAGTATAGACAAAAATGTGTTATTGATTTTTAAAATAACACTAAATTGATCATAAGATATTGTTTGGTTAACATAATATTTTTTGACCGAAAAAATTTATCCATCTGGGAATAATTGTGCTCTATATACATGTAAACTCATATATTCAATGCTGGTATACAATAGCGCGCGGTTTTGGATGCGTGCAGCAGAACTTTGAATAGGATGACATTTGTATATGTATGCTTGTTGTCAGGTATGCACGTATATGTACGCATGTGTATGGAATAGTCAAATAATCAGGATTCATGTTGAATCAGTGCTTTGTTTGGATGAATAGAATAGAAGTGAAGTATTCTACGTGCATCCTTTGACTAGTTACGGATACTTTGAAGTAAGAGGTTGTCATCTCAATTAGTATTCACACAAGTACGATTGTCAGGTAAAAGGGGAAACCAAACTTGATTTGTTCATCGAGTCTGTCGCTGTTATTTCGTTATGTTCGTATTTGTATTTGTACTTGATGAAATTAAGCATTTGATGGTGAATTATTGTAAGATAAATTGTTTCCTCTTATTCTCATTGGGGCAATTTGATTGATGACAATTAATTTTTTCTTCCATTCAATTCATCCTGACTGGTGTATTTAATACTTGTTTTGTGGCTTTTTGACTTACCGATTGCTGTACACACGCCTAAAATCCTTGTCAATATGTCGAGGTTGGTCTCAAGGGGTCTAATGTAGCCGCCAGGATTTCCCGAGGTATCTGACGTGACTTCGAAATCTTTGCCGTAACTGACCATCATTGAATTACCAAAATTGACGCGTTGGATTGATTGTATTTTGGAGATCGGTGGAAGGAAATAAAACAAAACAAAAATGAATTTAGATGTTGAATGTCGTATGAAGAATAACTATGGATGGTATTTGATTGGAATTCATGCAAAAGTAAATTTAAAGAATTTTATTTCTTTTTTTTTTCTCTATTTGCAGATGATAAACTTGGAAACTTTGTTTTTTATATAAATTCTCGATTGAAAAGTTTTTATAGCACGTGCTCACATTGCACGATCGCGCACTACTGACGCGATAGACCGTATAGAGTTTGCTTTGGTTGCTTACTCACTCTCTTGCAGCATCCCCGTGTCGTCGAAAGCTCGATTCTGCGCTCGTCTGTCTTCTGAATATGGTCTTATATGTCAACACCGTGTGGCTGTAGCAGCTTATTACTCTTCAGTTTGACCCTTCTCTCCTTTTTTTTATCGCTTACAAAATAGCTATCATGAATTATCTCCGTACAGATACATTATGGAATATAATGTATGTAATCATATATTTACAATAGCAATTTTGGACGTGAATGAATTCATCAATGACAGAGCGATGGAATTGAAGTAAAATACAAAATATTGTTCTTTGTCTATCAGGAGTAATTCCATTATTTATCAATTCATCTGATGACAATATAAATCAACCATAAATTTTTGTTCATAATTGTATTCAATGATGATTCGAAAAATACATGCGCCACTCTACTGCATGAATTCCAATATTCTCTCATACACCCAATACCCACATAATTATTCTTTATGGCCAATTAAAATGAGGTGACATTTTATGTTTGCTGTAAATCGAAATATTGAAAGCATTTGTTATTTAATGAAAGAACAAATAACCCCAACAATGATTCAATTTCGATATGAAAGAATGTATGGTGTGAGACTATAAATTTGGATCATGTGAAATGCGATTCCGAGTGCACATAGTTGGGTAATACACTCTGATTGGAATTTATGTATGTACATACTCACTCACATCCATCTATATCATGGAAAAATTTAACAATCGAGTAAATCGATAACAAATTAGCATCTCTCTTTTTTTTCCTGCCCACAATAACAATTGATTTTTCATCTATCACTCTTACTCTTCATTTTTTGTTTTCTAATGTTCCTATTAGTATTGCAACACTGATTCAAGTCAGTCTTTGATAAATTCGGCTTGGTAGAACATGTAACAATTCGCTTCCCATGAATTTTCAGTGAATCCTCATCCATAATTGTATCAGATGCGAATGAGGTTGTTATTTTTAGTGGCCGTGGAATTGGACTCAATGAATTTCGATTCCGTTGAGGAATGCATGGTGATACAGTTGATGAGCTATAAATAAACTTGACGTGTAAGAATGAGGAAGTCCTAAATTTATTGGACGCAGGGACGATAACCGTGTTAATCAGATAAAGTTATTTTATTACCGTTTTTTACTGCTGGGCAATCTAGATGGATCGATTGGGGCTAGACGAACATTTTTAGGCCACGCCACTGGACAAATTGATGTTTGCCATGCTGAATGTCGTTGTGGGATACAAAGAGGTGATATTCTATGTGCGGAGTTTGCTTTCGACGCTGAATTCATATTTCTACTCAATGCTGAAAGAGAAAATATTGAAAGATAGAAATGAGTCATTCTGCGATTTCATTTCCGTTGATAAATTAAGATATGAAATAAAATATGATTGCATGACTAACCGTGTGGAGTTGAAAGCTCTAGTAAATGACCAGCATATCGTATTGGCGTTGTTTTCAATGTGCAAAAGCTCTCACGCGTTGTTACAGCATACGGCACAGGACTAACGACAATTTTTTCATTGAAAACCGTACCAGGTTTATTTCTAACATACTGCAATAGTGATTCATCAGTTTCACTATCATCCAGATTATTAATATCAATTGTACTATCATTGTCCCCTGCGTTTTTGGCATTTTTTTGTGACTTTGTTGAAGCAATAATATTTATTTTACGCTCAGTCATTTGGAACGGTTTATTTATATTGGCACTACTCACTCTACTATTGCTTTTAATGATTTTTTTACTTTTAAAATTTTTTCTACCGCTGTAAATTGGAGCTGGTGTGATTGTCAATACTTCATCCAAGTTTCTGCTGGTTGATTCAATGTCACCATCATTATGAACATCTTCAATATCATTATCATCAACAGCAACATCCTCCACTTTCTCTAATTCAGCACAAATATATTCTAAAATTCGATCAATTACTTCTTCTTTCCTTTCATCAATTTGTTGTTGTTGTTTTGTAGCACTCTCGGACCTCTGAAACCGACGAATAATTTCTCAATCCAAATTTATGATGAAATCCCCTAATCATTATAGAATTCATTGCTTTTACTGATTGCACTAGTCTCCCTCTCACATTACCTTCTGTCGTGAATTATTTCCTGCACTATAATCACCCAAGTGTTTATCAGTTGAACAGTGACTCTTATATTCATCACTCCATCCAGTATCACTATCATTTTCCACAATCTCGAGATTTTTTTTCGTACCAACTACTCTAAAATGTGATATCTGCGTTCTCCATTGAATACATTCGTCCATAATATTCCCAAGGGGCAGCTCTTCATCCTCTTTATAAAGAGTTCTTTCAATTGCACACCACAAATTTAGAACTTTTCGTGTTGCTGCTTCTTCAATTTCTTCAGGCCATGATGATGTTGTTGCCCTACTATTACCATCCCAACTTGCTGATGAGGAGCCAGTATCATTTGTAGGCCAAGGTTTTTTTCTACTTTTCGTTGGACTGTCGTCAGGTAAATCAGATTTACTAATAACCTCATCATTCTTATGACGTATTGCCATTATTGATGAGGACGACGTGGCTGATGAAGTTTTCAATTTCCCCTTTGATAAACTACCGAACAAAAAGTAGCAAAACATCCCATTAAATTTGCGTACGATGTCACGACATTGATAAATACTATGAATTGAAGATAAAAAAAAATACCTACGTAACTCTTTGTCTGCCTCTGTACATCTCATTATGTTACCATATAATCGACAGTTTAATAATTGTGAATCATAAATAAATATTGATGCAACAGATGTATGAGGGCCATATTTAGATGACACATTACACCGGTCTGTATATTGTTTCACCAACACTACTTTATCGATTATTTGCCGACATGTACGTACGGTAGACGGTCAATGTGCTTTACCCAACATTAACAATATTGAAATACAATTTTGTCCCCATTTATATTAATAATATTCGTCCAGATCAGGTTATGCAATTTATATCTTCAATTACCCAGATAACCAATGTGTAATGAATGTTGTTGTGCATGGATTCCAAACTGTTGTTATACTGAAATGGTTTCGTGTCGACACACAAGCCAAATTCGATTTGAGCGTGCGCGCGTGTTTTTATCGCATCTATATATACTCATGTCTGGTACGCCTGGTTTCTTAATCTCTGATGTTCAAGGGCATCTCACCAATTTATCTGATAACAGTTCGACTTAATAATGTTGGTTTGCCTAGCGTTAATGTGATATGGTTGCATGAGGGATGTGATTTTACCTTCTGACCTTCTCAAACTTTACAACACCCCAATCTCTGTAAAGTATTAAATTATTTCCATTTATTGCTTCCCATTTTCTGTTTATACATGGCGCCATAAACACTCCTAACATAACCTCAAAACTTTACATATATAGATATATACTCAGCTGTTTTTTGATTTTTCATGTTGTCAACCATTAATTGGCTTTATGTACATTATGAACTGCGATACTGTCGCACAATATCGATGTTTTGATACTCTCGGAGTTGTTAATTGCATCGCGATTAGTTATTCACGATTTGTTAGATTATTATTTGTAATTTGATACAAGAAAATATTTAAAGTAACTGATTATAATCGAGGAAATAATTTGAAGTTATGGCAACGGAAGAGCCTTTCGAGCAGGTAAATTAAAGTGACAAATGGAAAATCTAACCTCTAAACTGATTATTATTCGATGATAAAATCAAATGAGAGTTCACATCGTTGTGATAAGTCGAACCTAATTATATTGATAGATATACATATTATTATTATTATATAGAATTGAAATTATCTGCGGCGTTTGTACTATGCTTTTCTGTGTCGCAATCGCATGATTGCAAAAATGCATGATCGTTATAATTGCAATGCCCCTTCTTCAATACTCGCAGAAAAGTCAAGCGTAAAATGCCGTTATATTGATTTCTGTTATCTATAGTTCAGGTATAATAATGTTAAAAATCTAATGAAGAGTAGTAGAGATAGTACGCATCGGAACTCAGTACTTGTTCAAGAGAAAAGATATTGGTCGATCGTCACAATGATGGAATAATTATGTATTCTATATAATCGTTAATTTTTCAGTTCGAGGATGAAGAAGCAGAACTTCCAATTGGTGGAACATTACCAAGTGGTCGTAAACGTTTATTCTCCAAAGAATTACGTTGTATGATGTATGGATTTGGTGATGATCAGAATCCATATACAGAAAGCGTTGATTTATTGGAAGATCTGGTAATTGAATACATAACAGAGATGACACATCGAGCTATGGAGATTGGACGTACTGGTCGTGTACAAGTTGAAGATATTGTCTTTCTAGGTAAGGGGAACTGTTCATGGCATCTTTATTATTATCATCTTGTTGCAGATAGCAAAAGATAAGTGGCTAATTTTTGGATATCTTCATTTCACAGTAAGAAAAGACTCGCGAAAGTATGCTAGAGTGAAGGATTTACTTACTATGAATGAAGAATTGAAAAAGGCCCGAAAAGCATTTGACGAAGTTAAATATGCAGGTAATGTTAATCCATAACAAAAAAACAGAAAAAGAAAACTATTGAATAAGGGTGTTTCTTGTGCTGTTTCTGCATTTATTGCTAGTAGAGAAGCATGTGCAGATATAAGTGTACTGTCACGTTGGACTGTAACGCAACAAATTATTCAAAATGATTCATAATTTACTGCCAATATGTCAAACATATATATGAACTATGTTAGCTTTACAATCGTAGTGGAATGTGGCAATGATGAGTTTTTATGCGCGATTGCAGTGTAAAACAGAATGTTTAGGACGCCAATAATTCGTATATATATATGTCTACACATTTATATATGATCGCGGTAAGTTATAATTATTTCCTATGCGGAGAAAGAATGTGTAGAATCACATAAAACAATTTTAAAAACGCCTTTTTTTCTTCATTTTTCGATATGAAATCTGTACACATCATCATCGTTTATTAGTTTTTCACGTTTTCATTCTTTGATTCCTTTATTTTCACTTTAACTGTGAAATTATGTGTGTATTTTAGAAATGCATGATTCAGAGTGCATGTATATGGTGAATATTTATTGTTGAATGTTATTACATCACACAAGTGTATCGTTACGTCTTCCACCAAAACACTCATAGCAATGTATACTTGGAGATCTATTATTGAAATCTATATTATTACCTTTTATATAAATAATACATTTGAGTAAAATTAAGAATACTCATGAGATGTCATCAATGACATTTTTCGCTGACAGAATAACGTTGTTAATGTCAACGTCCCCACATGAAGAACCATCCAACGTCAATGGAATACCACGAGATGAAATATAATTGCAAATACGATTGATACATTGTTTGTGGTTTACCTTTTGAGAATGGGCACATCAATATCCACAGGATCGTCTATAATATTCATGGGTGCAATGATCTTCTCAAGTGCTATGGATTAAAAATGTTCTTCTGATTAACTTTGGCGAAAGTAATTACCCAACTGAGCACCACTTATCATTGCTATTAGTACCTGTTAATTCATACTTTATTACATAATTTTTTCAATAAAAGAAAGAAAAGAACTAGGCGTGCGTTTCAATGGAAATATTTAGACTCTTTATTTTGTGATATGAAATGGTACAAATGCCTATATTACATTAGTATTCCATGTGATTTCATCCATCCAACGTCTATTGTTTGTGCCAATAATATAAATATGTATTGTCTAGGAAAATTCATAACTGTGTGGCTGTTATGTGACAGATTCCTTATTCTATCTCTGCGTCATTCAACTTTGTTCTATTTTTCTCTATGACAAACAAATAATTTACATAAATTAGCTATTAGTCTTTACATTGTATTCTATGTCATAAATATATATTCTAATCAAATCAAAAAGTCTCACGAGATGCCAGCAATGCCATTTTTCGCTGATAGTATAACGTCGTTAACGCCAACGCCGTCATATGAAGAGCCACACAATGTCAATGGAATACCATTGGAAGAAATATAATCTCGAATTCGTTTTAAACGTTGTTTGTGACCAACGATATGTTGTGGAATACAATCCTTGAGAATGGCTATATCTACATCAACAGGATCGTCTTTGATATTGAGAATTGTCCTCAAATTTTCTTGTGCTATCGACAACAAATGTTCTTCAGTAGGATTTTGTCCAAAGTAATGTTCAAACCAAGCGCCTCCCATCATCACTGTCAATACCTGTTGATCAATTATTTTATATATAATTATTTTAATGGAAAACTTTGAAAAGAAGTTGCCTTCCAGCCAGAGAAAATTAAATTGTGGAGATATTTACGGTTGATGGTCCTTGTGGAAATATACAAGAATCAAAAATAATGCCTAATATTGGTAATCCTTCACTTGGTGGCATTAACACACCAAATGCTTCCATTGGTAATAGTTTACCATGAAAATGGAAATTTATTGTTGCAACAGTTACTGATGGTATTGCATCCAATTCACTTGCGAGTTGTGGATGTTGACGTTGCACAAGTGGTGATAAATCTTTTGCAGATAAACTTGAAACAATTCTCGAGCATTTCTTTACCTTACCATTAACTTCTAATTCAACACAATCTGGTTTGAAAGTTATATTATTACACCTCTCGTTGAAATTAATATTTACTTTCCGTTCAGTCAAATGTTCCCCTAGTCTTTTTGGCAACACTTCAAGACCATTTTGTAAACTCCACACTGCCCATTTCTCTTTCTCAGATATTTCATAAGTACCTTCCGGTTCTTTCTTTTCCATATTATCAAGTTGCTTTTTTCGTTCTTCCATTTTTCTTTTAAAGTCTGCACGAGTGTTCGCATAAAGTCCTTTCACTATTGACCCATGAGTTTGTTCAGCCTCAAAAACCGATTCCAGTAAAAAGTTGATACTGATTTTTTTTGCATCACCAGCACATATTCCACATATCATTGGACTTATCATATATTCAGCAATGTCTTTTCCCAATCGTCTTGCGATGAAATCGTACATGCTCTCATCATCTTTTACTTCTTTCGGTGCTCTCCAATCATTCCAGAACATTGTGATAATTGGCCGGCGAAATGGACTCTTAATAGTAAAAAAACTACTCAATGATTTTGGCAATACATGGAACTTTTTATTAACATAAATCAAACGGTTCTGCGCTGCTGGATGTTTGTTATCAACTGGTATTACTGCATCGGCTAATCCCAAATCGTCAACCATTTGCAAAGTATTCTTACCACCTTTACCACCAGGTCTTATTGTCCTGGCTCCTTTCTCAAATATTATATCTTGTGATGAACGATTTGATCGTATCCATCCACCAAGGCGATTTGATGCTTCTAACACCGTTAATGCACCTAGTCTTGGATTTTCCAGTGCATAATAGGCTGCTGATAAGCCAGACATACCACCGCCCAATATTATAGTCATGTTTGGACTGGTGTATCAATTTGGATATGACTACTTAAATGCTATATTTATTAGTGATTTGATTGCGTCTATCAATTATATTGATGTTGTCGAACATTTAAAAGGCTAAGTCACTCCGCTCTTGTACACACGTGCACTGGTGTACCCTGTGTTTTTTTTTTCTTATCGGACAAAGAGGGAGTTACGTAGAATTGAGATGTCATGCCATCAGTTGGTTATTCGGAGAAATGACTGCAGGTATCTTTTTGCCGCGAGAATTTGCGTTCAATTCGATTCATTCGAACTGGAGTCCAATATTTGAAAAGGTAACATAAAGACTTGCTGGCTTGTTGCTTTAATCTCTAAAAAAAATTAGGATCTGGTTGTTTACCCAATAGTTTGTTCAGTGCAAAAATTAGGAATTAATACTATTAAGGAGAATGTGGACAAATTATTTTCTAGAGGATGAAAATTGTAATCCGCTGATCCTTTTGGAAGATCAGGAAAGATTACACAAATCTCTGTGATAACTGCAACAAAGTCAAATGCCCCCCCTAACAATAAAATCGATAAATTAATGTATCAGATAACAATTAAAGACACATAGGCAATATTAGTTTGCCTATTAGTTTGGATTTATATTTATTGATAGATATAATAGTGCGAATTTCGTAGATATCAAACATAGAAAAAAACTATCGAAGAATTAAATCATTTCAATCGTCATATGTTTTTATTACTGAATATATTGGTCGACCATTTGAGGGACTGATTTTATGACAATTATTGAGAATTGGCTTTCCATTCTGGTCATTCAACTTCCGGAACTGATTGAGCTGTAAAGGAAAAGAATGAATATAGAGGAATGTTATCATGTTTGAAAGAAAAATGTAGATAGCACAATGGTAATTCAAAATTGTTACTTGATGAGACGTTATTGGGATGATTAATGGAAATACAATCCATGTGACACATTCTGGATCGGTCCTTGTGTGATATGATCCACAATAAGTATAATACTTGGGACAGTAGATGGCTTGTCGCATCCAGTGAAGAGAATCTAATAAAAAGATCGTTTACAACTGATCAAAATCACGAACACATGTGATTGAAATACTTTGTAGAATTCGAAATGGTTTATCGATTTATATACTTGATAGAATTTCAGTTGTTGAACTCGATTGACGAACGAACTGCAAATTGTCAATTATTCTATCCATGTGGGGACTAGTTTTTAGATATGCATCATTAGTAACCAGAAAGAAATAAACAAGAACACAAATTCCATCTCTGTGTTTCAAGCATTGTTTGAAATTTTTGTACTTCTGATTCACATGAACAACGTGAGATTCCATTGAATACCTGAAGTTGAGAATAATTTAGTCAGGAAGTATAATTACTTTATGTAAAGTGATTGGATGATACTGACCATGCTCCATTGATCTGGTGTTCAGAACCATTGCAATCATTTTCACCCCAATGGAAATGGGCATTCGAAAATATAAATCGATCGTTCAGCAATGGCCCTCCAGTTAGAGTTGATTGAATACGTTCACCCGTTAATTCAATCAGAGCTAAAATATTTCATTACTCCAATATAAATAATCAATAGATTTTGAATACTTACAAATTGCTGATACTTCATCTACTTTTATATATGAATTTATTCACCGGTTTGTCCATCATTTGATAAAGTTGCACTGCCATTTTTGTGCCAATGCCCAGACATTGTCAATGGAGGAAATTTTTTGTCTCGTGTGACTTTATCTTCAATATTTATCGGTGACCTACCTGATTTGTGCAAACCTACAACTGCATTAAAAAATTCATAAGACTCACCGTACACAATCAATTCATCATATATCCATCAAGTTTTTTACTTGTTTGTGAAAATGGTTCCATGACTATGAACACTGATTTTTCTAATTAATTCTCGATGTTTACAGATAAGATTTAATTATTGATTTTGAAGGTTGGACCTCTTTTCTAAAATGCAAGATCAACTTCAGATATGTCATCGCTGTGTTCACTGTGACGTTGTCTTTTTTTTCTTGTCTATTTTCATTATTTCAATCAAATTCTAGACATTCGGGTGGAATAAAAATTTCAAGTAGACATTTTATGTAAATTCTGTTCAATTCATTCACCAATCATTTCGTTTGGAGAGATGGCTCTTACATTTGCAGAAATTTTAGTTGTCTGTGGAAGTCTTTCATTGATTGGTATCTACATAATTTGATAATCATCATTGTACTACAGCATAGTCCCGTTGACATTTATGAATATTCTATAATATGAATAGGTATGCTGGTGTCAGAAATTATTGAATGGCTTCAATTGCTCATACCATGGACCAGTCATCATCATGTATTCATTCCTGTATACGACTATTCCAATGATAACCAATCTTCTTCCTGGAGGGTTGAGTTTCCTCAACGCGAATGGACTAATCAATATCCAATTAACATCATAACTCGCGATTCAATAGTGCTTGAAGCCAGCGATCCACTTAAATGGATTGGATATTCTGTGCAACCAGTAGCGATGACAATGCAGAATGATGGAAAGACAAGTAGACTAATTTCAGAAATATTTTCACCGGGTTTTATACAAATTTTATTCAGATTAGCAATCAAAAAATAATTCATTCTATTCCCCAGTATCACTACAATGTATCTGGCCAGCTGATGTGACACCATATATTGAAGCAGGTCCGCTACGAAATTTGTATGATTTTCATTCAATATTGTTTCATTGGGGACCGTCTGATGACGTAGGAAGTGAACATGCGTTAGATCACGTTGAGTATCCACTAGAGATGCAACTGCTTCATGTCAAAACGGATTTAGAATCACTTCATGCAGAAATTGATGTGACGAACACGAGTGAAATTGCAATTATTTCATTTCTCTTTATGGTAAATTCTCAATGAACCCACACATGACTTTAAATAGATTTAGATTTCCTTTCATTATCATTGCATTCTCAATTTTTATATCCTCCTAGTGCTCAGAGAAAAATAACTGTCAACTTGAAAATATCATATCGAATTTGTCATCAGTGAAAGATGAGGAATCTAAGTTGTCCATGACACCATTTAGTCTTGACACTATTTTTCCACTGTTCAAAAGTAATTTCTACACCTATAATGGTTCTTCATCAGCACTGCCGTTCATTGAGAATGTCATATGGATGATACATCCTGAGCCATTGCATATTTCCAGGAATCAGGTGAATAATGATTCAAAAAATGATATGATCATGGACAAACGCCCATATATGAAAGTAAATTTTCTACTGATTGTTCTTTCAATAATTCCAATTGATGAAATTTCAGATGGATGAATTCCGCAAGATCTGTTCATCGAACTCTGATAAATTGAGAGATGTACTGCCAAGACAATCATTGACTGATAGGGCTGTGTATTTTTATGAATGAGAACAGAAGAAGAAAATTATAGTTTGGAAAAATGTGTGACCACATAACATATACACAGGAAACAAATTTATTATCTCTCATAGTCATGATACATTTTTGTATGTATACTATATGTATACTATAGATTGTCCCTATTCGTCAACCTATCAACATTTTTTTTTATCAATATATAACCAGTCACTTTACACACACTGTTTTTCATATCATCATGCTGTATATTACAATTGAATGAACGCGTTCAAAAAAGTGAGCGGAATCTTATAGAAAATATGTGCGCTAATAAATATATATTCATCGCCTAGGTATAGATATTAAAAAATAATTCATTGTATTTTTGTTTATTCATTGACGAATTTCATGACTTTTTCATTACTTTTTTTTTATTTTGTTCAATCACATTGTCATTTTTAATCGCAAAATATACTTCAAAAGGCGTAGTCGGACGCGACAATTATTTTGTTCTCTTAACAAATATACATATATCCAAATGATTTCAAGGGATAGCATTAGATGTATAGCCGTTTTGTGTTATGAAAAAATATGATATTCTTTCAAAATGCATCCATTATTCAATATGTATTCAAATTTTTAACTTGATTCGGCTCTGAAATATTATGATGGATTCATTATTTTTGTCACTTGATCGTTTTGTATCAAAACTAAAAATAAGTTTGAAACAATTATAACTGATATACATAGCACGCTGATAAAAATAATAGTTAACACAACATTGAAATGATAAACTTCAACATCAAATTGCACTTCTGTTAACTCACGTTTTTTGTGATCACAACCAAAAACTTCATCACACGTGCATAAAATTCCCATCATATTCTTTTATTCTGAGTTTTTATTCTCACCAATTGCTACAGTCCAACATGACTATCAACATCATAGACGGTGCTCTGAATAAAATCGAACAAACTCACAACTTTTCATACGACTTAGCAAGTATTGAAGTTATACGATGGTATAGACTTTCTCGCAGATGTTCAAGTGGACGCCACGCTATACAATCCATAGGAATGTTTCTTTCATCTATCTATTTATTTCATTATTGTACAAGGTGTATTTGTTGTTCAGAAACCCCATCTGGGTCGGCAGTGAATATGAAATTGTCGTTCACTAATCATCTTGCATGTCTCGTATTGCTCGAAACAATATCAATGAAGCAACAATAGCAATCATCTAGAAAATCAAGAAAGTGATGGAAGGATATTGATGAATATTGAATGGAAAATTAGCTGATCAGTTCAACTATAAATAGAATACGAATAGTTGAAGCGATCAACTGAATTGAGTGTTTCTAATTGAACTTCAAAGTTACCTGTACACCTGCTATCGCCATGACGAAAAAAAAAAGTTTCAAACTATCATCACGTAACCAATGTCTTGCAAGTTCTAAACAACCCTAGATTCATTAATTCAATTGATTTAATTTTCCGTATAAATTCAATGAAATTAATTATTAATAAATTCACTCACTTCTTTATTTCGATAATTAATGTGAGCTTCTGGATCTTCAGCTTGGCATGCTGCTACATCTTTTGGTTGCGGTTGCAGCCAAGGTTTCTCATACTACCGGTATGAAGATCATGAATAAGTGACGAAAAAAAAGAAGAAGAAAAGATAGAAAAGCACAGAGTAATACAGCAATAAATAATGTACTAACGTCTTTATGGAATACTCTCGAGACAACACTCATTGGACTGCCTGCATTGCGAGCCTGGAAAATTCACGCAATTTTATTCGTTGCAATGTATATGTGTACAGAAAACTCTTGGAGATAGATTTTCCATGTCGAGCAAATGAAAATTTATTTGTCTATTTTCCGGAACATTTTATACTTTGTATCCATTCTTTATTTAAATCTGCTTAAGATACTTATCTTACCTCATGATTTTTCAATACACAACAAGTTAGGGGCACATTTCGCTTTGTTCCTGACAGGCGATTATCTCTCCACCATGCAGTTCCATTATAGTCCACATCACCATAAATCCCACAACAATTGAACTGCAATAATGTCATTGAAAAAACCAACTTTCTATTTTTAAGAAGGTGAAAAAAAGGAAGTTAAGTGAACATAAAAATCTATAAAATTAAAAATTCACTTCATCTTACTTTATATTGTGCGAAATCAAGACTATGACTGAATGCCAGATCACTCGTTGGATCATGACCATATAAATCAGCCAATTTATGCAGTAGTCTATTCTCTAATCCAGAAACTGCACGATAAGACAAGAAGCCAACTACAGACGCTGCCACTAATTCTGTGATTATTAGGCCTATCAGCACTGCAATATACTGTACATAACATTAAGAAAAAAAACATTGTCACTGTGATTATTGTTTGTCTTATTAAATAAATTTTTTTTTCACAACATAACAAATAGAGGCATTGGCTGTTGACAACTCACCACAATCAAAATACACCGTGAACTACGGAGCGATGCACGACACCCAATAAAACCCGCTGACAACACCATAAATCCAAGCCCAAGAAAAATATAGGACAATGTGTTCACTGCGTCATGTGGTGTAAGACTTTTCATGAAGAGATTGAACAGATGACCGGTGCTTTGTTCTAGCAATAGCCATGCCCCTATCACAATGAGCATAAATCCAGCTAACTGTCAGGATTAAAGAGAAAACATTTTCATAGATTTCATTGGATCTTCTCAACGAAATTCATCAAATATATTCACTGATTTCAATTTCTCATTATCATCTCTTTCTTTCATCTAATTATTTACCCATAGTAGAAGATTGAATATGAAAACTGTGATCTTCAAATGCTTCATGCTGATTTATCATTAACGTCACGCAGAGTTCATCTATAGAACAAAAATTCGTTAAATAACTGTTGCTGCTGAATGACGTTGTGCATTAATTGACGTCAAGACTTTGAACAATCCCCTTGACATTCCCTATGACAAAACAACCCATGAGAATAATTTGACACAGTTGAATTAGCTCAATATGACACATTTTATTTTGAGAGAGATTCTAATGAAAAAAATATGAATTAAAACATGTCAATTCTATAGAATTCAATACGGAATCAATGGGCTAAAATTTTTTTAATATCCAATACTTTATTCCGTATAAAAATATAGAGCAGAGGTGATGAGTGTGATTAATAGTGACGGTGGTCTTTGATGTTTTCAACTCTACCTGTCATCTAGAGGATATATATATATATATATATATCTATATAAATATGTGTGTGTGTATATGCAAACGTGATCATTTATGTACATAAATGATCAAGTAATTTTTCTATCTATTAATTTATCACAGTACATTAATAGATCGTCCTACCAATCGTTTTATACACTACTGAATAATAAATGATTCAACGATAACTACCCTGATACTTTCATGACAAAAATATATATCCTTTTACATATCTCACAAGCTCTCATGTATTTATTGTTCAGAAAAAAAATAATGGCATATAAATGGTTTTGTTAGGTCTGGGGCTTTTCATTTGTGGTCAAATGTTTTCATCACTGAAATGTATCAACAAAATGAACAGTCACAGGTGGCTTCAATTTCGCACTATACTGATACACAATTTTTTTGATGATTGAAAAATGTGTACGATCTGAGTGACTTTCGCACTTGAAGCTGTATGTATATATATATCTAGCGCACATCCACGACTGACAACTAACTCACCCTTGATAAATATCCAACTTTCGTGGAATTATATTTAAAATTGATATCTATTTGCGTTGACACGATACACAAATTCACATTTTTTCTAATTCCTTATCTCCTTTGCGTTGCCAACTAAACACACAACTTCCGCTTGTTGATCAGAGGGTGTTTTTGTGGAACACGAGCGCTTCATACAAGTGCTGTCCTCATAGCGCGGAGGACAACTGAGTGAAGAACTTTCCTGGACCAGCGTATCAACCACGTCCCGGTGATACTACCTTTGTACTTGCCCCACTATTCGTCTCCCATTTCTCTTCTCCTCTTTGCGTTCTCCCTCATTTACCATCGAAGTGGTCCAGATGCGTCTGCGTCATATGAAAATAGCGCCGACGCTTTAGCAGCTTCCAACGCGAAATTTCCTTTCCATTTCTCTGTTATATTGACGCGATATTTTAATATCCCCATAAAGACATGGGCGTCTTGGTACAATCCATTCAACGTTTCGAACTCTAAATCATTTATGTATTCATAGAGAAACAGCCACGAATGTTTTGCTTGCATCAACTTTGAATAATGAGAGAAAGAAATAGTTGCAAAAAAATTATCATACATGAGAGAAAAATTTATAATAAATGTATTATTTAATTATTAACAAATTTTATACAATTCTTTTCACATTGGCATTCTCTTAAATATTATTCAACCATCAGTACAAAGTACATTGAATTAATATATATGTATGTATATGTATATACGTCTTCGGTCTCGATCGCATCTTTTCTTATTTCTTCTACCAGCTTAATCTTTTGAGCGAATAAAGATGAAAAAGAGGATAATCGAGAATTTCATATAAAAGATACATCCTCGAGGATGAATTAAATAGAGTCTGAAAATATTGAATCAGATAGGAATATAATATGAAATACGAAGAGAGAAATGTGACCTTTTTTCTCGAATAGCAACAAAAAGTTAATTCATTGTTCAAATTTTCTGTTTGTAAATGATATTCGGGCAGTTGATGTTTGTTAGTTGGTGGTCATTCATTTTATCTTAATTAAGTACAGGAGAACACTCATTGAAGATTTTACTTGTTATAATAAGAGTTATTGTTAAAATTGTGTAATATCAAATGCAATAATCGTGACATGTCGTTGTCGTTATTGCGTGTTATTCATATGATCAATTCAAGAATCAATTGATTCTCAATTGAGTCGATCATTAGTATGTATGAGCAAACTTCCAAATAATTATTTATAAATAATTGACAAAGTATTATACAAAATGAAAATAAAAAAGATTAAGAAACGATCAATTAAATTAATATACAGATGTTTTGTGTGTTTATAACTGCTTTACAAAAATCACAATCGATAATTATTAAGTACCACACACATACATTCTTTTTCATTCATTGTAATCATTATCTTTTATCAATCAAATAATCTTAAATAACTTATGATTATTATTGGACGGCACCTGACTTGGCACAATTTCATTCATGTCAGTGTCCTATCAAACATTTTTCACTCCATCATATTTCCATCTTCAAACAGTATTATTATATCATTCATACACAAATAAATCTATACTTTTAATCGCGAGTATTTGATTTTAAAAGTCCACCCAGTTCTACTTTAATTTGATTGCGTGGCTAATCATTTACACTTAATCCACCATTTATTTCATTTTTTTGTTTGTTTGCTACCAATTTTTTTGATAGTAGTCAATGGCAAATATTCTCCATTACAATTCTATCACACAAAAAACCAAAAAAATTCTATTCTGGATTATAATTCGGTGGTTGTCTCAACTGGACTTTGCTCGCCCAAATACGTAAATCCAAGGTGAGAGTAGTCTTTTCTCTCTCTAAATGTTACATTATCATTTGATGGACTTGTGCTGAGGAGGTCAGTATGATTGAATAACGGATTCAATACCGGTGTATCAACAGTATTTATTGTATTATTTGTATTCTTACGACCTAGTGTTGACCGTCGGAGTGACTGCATATTGTTTGCTTCCGGATGATTTCCGGCGATGCTTGATGCCCGAACTGTTGTTGCCGCTTCTGAACTTACAGGGCTTTGTTGACCTGAATAATACAATTTCATTTCCTGATTTAGATATAAATTCGAATCCAAAATGATTTGCATATGAACGGTAGCAAGAATAAATAAAAATTATTACCAGTGCTACCGCTGTGGTCTTTGGTGATGTAGCTGACATTATCAAGACTGAATGCATGATTTTTATTACTAAAATCTAGTTGAAGATCATTATAACTATCATTATCGTCATTTGGCACACTCATCCGGAGTACTTGTGTCTCATATTCCTTCAAATCGGTTTCAACAAATACTGGATCGTATCTTGGAACTACATACATTCGTTGCATACGATCTTTATATGCCTTGTATCTATTCAACAGAATGAAACGGACAAAAAAAGTAGAATATTAATAATGAGATACATCCCAATGCGGAAATAAACAACCGGAAATTTTCATTCATCATAATGAGTTCAATTAATACTGAGAGGACTTGAAACTCAACGACTCTCATTAATTCACGGTATTAAATAAATTATTTTATGGTATTACTCAAGACAATCATCATGAAATTGACGTTTTTATAAATAATAGAATTCAATATCAATAATATATTACTGACCTGGACCAAGAAATACAAATATAGATTATTCCAGCGATACCGAGGACAAGAATGATGCATGCTACGATTATGAGTGCATATGGGTAAACGTCAACGCTCAATGCAACAGTAGTTTGGGTGCGTACTGGCTCGGGAGCAGTCACAGGAGGGTGAATATCGATCGCATTCGCTCTCACCGCTGTTGAAACGTTGAATGTAATTGTGGACATGGCTAACTTGTCGAATATTATTCTGAAATCAATAATCAAATGCCACAAAATTCACACATGAGATAATTAGATTCATTCAATGAGCTTCGATATGCATGATGAATTCTCTGTTTCCTATAGTTCTATCTTCAATTTTTCATATTAAAATGAAGCGAAACATTGGTTGATGGCGTATTGCGTGCACATTCATTACCGCAGAGTCAGATAATATACAATTGAACATTTCATCCTTGCCATCGCGTGCAAGGTTGTTTATTATTTCCACATGTATTAATTATGTAAAATATAGAAAACAAAGAAGATATTCATCGGGTGATGATGATGATTAAAAATAATAATAATCGATTATACCTTTGTAATTGTGAACTATTTCGATCTAGAATTATTTCAGTCTTTGGATCAATGGCATAAAACCAAACATCTGAATCCTGCAGATGACTTTCGACTGTACCATTTTTTGTAACAGTTTTTCGGACAGCTATTTTGTCGATGCCTATTAAAAGTCCCATATTTTCCTCCAATATACGCATTATTTTTGCTTTATATTTTTGCACTGCATCGTGCGATGCATCTTGAATAACAAGAATCATCAAGTTTTCTTCGTCGATTAAATTAACGACAACAGGCGCTTCCGCAGTATTGAATTTCGTTGTCGAATTTGGATTATCTCGTACATGCACATTGAATTTGAATGGGAGTTCTTCATCAAGAAGATTGTCAAAGGTACCGACGGTATTTAAAATTCCAGAAGAACTATCGATTGTAAAATATTGTGTTCCTCTACCGTCTAAAATCTTGTACTCCAATTTCCCAAACTTTCCATTATCCTTATCATGCGCCTTCACCTGCAGCACATGGGAATCACTTGGAGAAAATTGTGTGTTACGTGGAATCGCTGCAAAATAACGTCGTTTACGTAATCCTAGAGGATCTTCCGGAAATACAAATTCCGGTTTGTTATCATTAACGTCAATCACTTGGATTTTCACCTGAAAAATAAATCTTGATTGAACGTAAAGATATTTTAACAGCGATATCGTGACACGAATGAGAGATACTGTATGAATCTTCGTCCACGACTATCCAAAAATTTTCTAATTTATTTCATAGCAACACAAAATAGCTTTCCATTGTAGTAGCGATGATAAAAATGTTTGAGTATATTTTGGAAGATTTTACTAACTCAAGAACACCATCAGTATCAACAAAATGATTCGACTTACCATCGTCGTATTTCTATGTGAATTGAGTAGTCCTGACAATGACTCCAATTTAATTTTAATCCGATAAAATTCCACAGTTTCATAGTCAAGAATGCCTTTCTTTAGTCTCAAAGCGCAATTACGTTCTTCAGTAATGCTGGCTTCGAAAAGCCCATCATTATTACCACTATATATTTCACACTTCAAAGGCATTGTATCATGATTGTGCGAATTAATTATTGTTAATATTTTTATGAGTGTATTATCGCTGGCATCTTCAGGCACATCAACATTGTATGAATCTTCAGCAAAACCTAAACCAACTTCCGGCGCCACAGTTGCAACATGACGAACATAAATTGGAACTGTAGTTACCGATGAGAGTTGGGGTTCACCGAGATCATAAGCTCTCACGTCCACCTGCAAACACGAACGATGCAATGTGTGTACTGTGCGGATTAATTCATGAAACTGTAATACAACGCGCGAACGTAATTTACCATGAATAAATATAAATTCAAGTATGTATGTACGTATTATAAAGTTAATACACATAATTCTCTTACTTGATACTCAGAGTCAGTTTCCTTTCGCAAATCATCACGAACCGTAAGTACACCCGAGTCAGGATCAATTACAAAATATTTGTTGGCTATTCCACGTCCAATTATTTCATATCGTATCTAATAAATTACAGAATTATAATGTGTGAATTTGATAGTTAATGAAACATATGGTGTACACACACATGTACATGATTATAGTGAGCGATTGCATAATTATTCTAACGGTATTTATGTATTGAAAAAATAAGATAATATATTTACTTGATTTCCGGGTGACGTTCCATCGGAGTCTTCAGCTGAAAGATTAATCACTGGTGTGCCAATGGGGACATCGTCGTCAAGAGTGATGGGTTGGGGTATGGAAGTGAATACTGGTGGTATGTCATTCATGTCCTTGGAATTCAATGATTAAATTTTGAGTTGAGTGAATTCGATCGAATCAACGTAGAATACATGGATTCCGATAATGGATAATTATTACTAATTATATACCTGGACATTAATGATCACTCGCGTTGTTGAACCTGGTAAATCACTTGTATTTTCGAGTGTACCGATAATGAGAATATGTTGGCTGCCTCTTTCGTAATCCAATCCACGTATTGTTTTAATCACGCCGGTTTTAGGATCGATACTGAAGAGATCAGTATCACCTTGTTTGATCATGTATGTTATTTGTTTCTTCGTGTCTGGATCATCGGCCTAAATTTATGTGAAAGGAGCAATTATAAACTAATGTTCTTCTAATCCAATGCCACAGATTCCGGGAATGAATAATCTTAAAAACTATGTTGCTAAGAGATAACTGAATTCGTGTAAGTGTAAATAAGGAGGATATTTTGGTTCTTTTTTTAAGACTGTGAGATCAATCATGAGTTAATGATGACTTTTAGCAGCAAGTTTTTTCTTTCGTCCGCAATTTTCTAATAGTACTGTAATATTTATAATTGTTGAAACTCATTCAGTGGTAATTTCTTTCTGCTGATGTTTAGATGAAGAATTTTTATAATTACCGCAACTTGGATGACCATATAATCGCGAACATTTTCTTTCACTTCTGCTTCATAACTTCTGCGATGGAAAATTGGAATTTGATCCTCAACATCAATTACTTTGACTGTAACTGTGGCAGTTGCAAGACGATAATCGGGTGCGCCGTCTCTTGCAGTTACAACAAATTTATATTCCTGTATAAAATAGATGAAATACTTCAATCAAGTCATCAATGAACAATTCACATTTATGAATGAAAAAAAAAGGAGTTGGTGCCTACCAATTCCAATCACTATTAGTTTGATATCGATTTAACTTCAATGAACTTACATGATTTTGTTCGTAGTCCAATGCAATTTTGGTGAGTACGTCGCCAGTTTCCGGATCAACAGTGAATGGGATGTCATCAGGTGCAGAATATCTTACAACTGCATTGATGCCTTCATCCGCATCTTCTGCATGAACGCGACCAATTAATTTCCTTGCTTCGCCTTCTTTCACTTCGAATTCATATGGTAAATCTTCAAACTCTGGATTTTTATCATTTATGTCTGTTACACGAATGTTAACAGTGGCTGTGCTGGATAAACCTCCGCTGTCTTCTGCTTTGATCAACTGTCACAATAAAGAAAAGCTTCATCGATAAATTTTCCTTTCATACTGACAATGAATCAAAATAGCAATAGAAGACAAAAAAAATTTTAGGAAGAGAAGAAAAGGTAGAAAACCCGATGATTAAAAGCATCCGATTTACGGTTGTTCATAAAGGGGTAGAGCATAATGAATGTCTTTATAATGCTTCACTGGCGTTGTTCGTATAGTACCACTTACCAGCTGATAGCGCGTCAAGTCTTCTCTGTCCAACTTCCTTATAACGGTAATAACGCCTGACTTGTCACCAATTGCAAACTGCCGTAAGTCATTGCCCGAAACGATCGCATACGACACCGGATCATTTTCTGGGTCGAGTGCCTGAAATAAATTGCATTTTTATAGCATTCACCAAAAGAACGAAAAAACAATCCTCGGATTACAAATATTTATTATAAAAATATTCAACGATAGCCAAGAAGATGTAGAAAGTTGATTATCAATTTCGATAACAAAAACTTCAGGAATTTTAACTGAAATATAGAAATCAATTTGATTGTTCTCTTTTTTCGATGCGATCTTGCACAATTCGATCAACACTTTACTACCTGTACTATCTTTCCATCTCGATCAATTTTTTTCACCACTTTTACTTACCGTTATTGTTGCAACAGTAGAGTTGATCGATGCACCTTCACTCACTTGAACTTCATAAACAGGTTGTTGGAATATGGGACTACGTGTATTGGGTCCAGGTACGACATTAACTTCAACAATTGTTTGTGAATATTTTCCACCTTTATCAGTTGCTTGTACAGTGATGCTGTATTGTTCTCCGGCATTTAACTTTCTCACTGATTCAATAACACCAGTTTGGGAATCAATTTTAAACTTTTGTAACCCATTGTTCGACACGTGATAAATGGTGTATTTTATTTCCGCATTTTCTCCAGCATCGTTGTCAGTAGCATTGACCTAATAATTGTAACACAATAATAAGTTGGTATACAATAGCAAAAAAATTAATAATTGGAGAATAGTAATATCACGAAGAAAAATTGCTACGAGTAAATTACCTACCAATCGTTGAGTAATCATAAGCGATTAAATGAAATCAAAAGTTTTCAAATACCTTAATTACTTCCTGTCTAGCTTCGCCAGCCTGAACTGTAATCGGTGGTACCATCGGAAGCTGTGGCGCATTGTCGTTCACATCGTTCAAAGTTACAACAAAGGATAGAGGTGTTGATGCTGCGATTCCCGTCTTTTCACGGGCAATGACCTGGAAACGGAAACGGTCGGGACTTGGTGGATCACGATCTAGAGTCTCTTCATTCACCACTAAAATTCCAGACTGATCAATAGCGAAGAAATTTGTCGTCAATTCAAATGCATAATTTGGCTTTGGGTCTTCAGATCCCTGTAAAATGAGTTTTCCATATTAAATAAAAAGAACTCTCACACATAGTGCATCAAACTATTCTCATCTCAGTAACTCCAACATTAATCTTAATTGTTCATACCAAATCGGCATCTGACACAGTGAGCTTTATTGGATCACCATTTTTATCGATAACTTTTGTTCCAATAGGTGCATTTTCATCAACGAAACCTTCAACTGTAGTTGCTGTGATGACTGGTGGATTGCTATCAACTGGCTTGACAGTGATTGTTAGCTTTGCAGTAGCTGATCTTTTCGCTTCCGATACTTCGACCGCCTTGCAAGGTAAAATAAAAAAAGAAAAACCGAATGAACATCCACAAATTATTAATCATCACAATGTCATCCAACGCAAGACTTTTGTGATTTCATTACCACAGAAAATTTTTTTTTGATACCTGAGCAATAATTACAAACGCAATTATTCAGTTTCATGTTTAATTTACAATTTCACAATTGTATAATACTCTTGATGATGCTGAGAGAGAAATTCAATTTAATACCTTGATAATGATATCGAACTTCTTGGTAACTGTTGTGCCAACAGCTTCTATTTGCTTCACTGCTCCTGTGTTTGGATTAATCTCAAAGAAGTCACGATAATTTGCTGGACTACCACTGAGAAATGAATAATGAATGGGCGCATTGATGCTGTCCATATCCACTGCTTGTATCTTCTCTGGGGAGATGTTGAGTATACCAGACAGAACTCCACTTGATACCTGATGAATGATACAAATGCAATCAAAACTGGATATGCATATGTTTGTATATACGGAAATCGAGTTTCCATTACTTAGTCGTCTGGCAAAACTCGTTTTCACATTTGCTCTGACTAGTTACTTAAATGTCATGCAAATCAATAAAACTATACGGATGTAATTCTATAAATAATATAATATTGGATAACTTACAGATGCTGAATATTCAGGATTAATGCAAGCACCATCGAGCAACATGCAACCTTGATAAATGAATGAGGGATCCTGATCATCATCATCTCTAATATTCACTGTCAATGTTGTCGTTGACGTGAATCTTTCTGAGACGTTTCGTGCTCGATCCTGCAAATAGATTGATTCGACGCTAATTATTGTGTTCAATCATGCAAATAGTGCACCGTTATTCATTTGCTACCAAATCAGTTTCACTAGACGAACTGTCACGTTCAAGATAAAGAAAAGCAAACTGATGTTAATTGATAAAAATATATATACAAAATACATTTGATTTCTATTTCATTTAAATTAAATATTGGTGATGTGTGAATGTAAATTCGATTGTGTGGTCAGCAATTTTTTTCTCAATTACAAGGGAATAAATGGTTGAATAATCTTGCTTTTATTTCTGTATTTTCTTCTTCTCTCGGATGGTGAATGGGGGTTATATTTATAGAGTCATTATAACTCAATCCCGAGCGGCGAATTGCTCATTGATAATAGTCGGTTGGCTTCAAGTCTTGTCTGCGGTCTTAAATTATTGGGTGACCCGGTCTTCCACAGACGATGAGAAGAATTCTCGTTTCTTCATCATGTCGCTGTGGCCAAGTGGAATTCATTGTAGTAAAAGGAGAATGGGGTTTCTAATTCTTTTACTCAGTTATCGATGACGGTGTTCATGATAATGTCTTAGAGAATTCTAACTTCGCAGAAGTGGAATGCAATCGTGAGACACTAAATTTAGTAAGAAAAATCTTCGATTTATTTCTTTGTATTATCGTCTAATTGGATCCATTGTTAAATAACTTTTTCCCCATTTTGATTATTCTTTATTTATCACAATTTTTTGAGTTATATATCGTGCATTGTGTAAATATTCAGTCGTTTAAAATTTATCACTGTTTGAAGTCTTATTTTCATTCAAAAGTTCAATTGGAAAGTTGCCCTGAGGGAAATAAAGGAGCGAGCATCCTTATTCGATTTTTTGCGCAGTATTTTATGAGATAAAATTTCAGTGATGTATTTTCGTATGTATTCAGTCTCATGTTTAGTCTCTAAGTTTTTATAAATAAAAGGAACTAAATTGCGCATTCGTAAATAAACAATGAGTGGTATCAATTGTTTGCTCAAGTGCTATTCATGATAATTACGTTGGATTCTGTATAATGCAAATCCCACAACTCTGTTCAAACCGAGTAAATGAATTTGCAAGAAAATGTAAATTAGTTCAAAATATACGAAAAGAGATTAAATTTCATTGCACGATACAAGAGAAACAAGAAGATAAAATTGAACTTCATTTGTCGTTATAAATGGAATGAGAATGGGAGGCAACTGAAGGCGCTTTTAATTCATGATATTTCTACGGCAGAATAAAAGAGCAATAATTGCTTTTGCATATAGACATGGATAATATAAATAAACACTCTGATATCAGTAGTTTAAAATATATTCCTGGAAGTGTTAGTTTTTTTCGGTTTAGCAATTCTGTCAGACAGCAAACTGAAATATTTTATCGACTATTGGAGTTTCCTATTTTTTTTTAACCACTTTGAATGTTTGGTAATATAAATATTTGGTAAAATGGAATTAATTTGGAATTGTTTATAAATGGAGTCTTCATCATTTTTATGAGCTTGAAATATTCAGAATTCCATGAAAAACAACAATATGAAAATTAAATTGACCTTTTCCCATCCGTTTTTTTCTTTTTTTTTCCAGAATCTATATCCTTGTTCATTGTTGTACGCTTTAATTATCGTAAAAATATCCAATATTGGTGTTCCAATATTGGGGTCTATAAAGTTCTGCGTTCGCATCTCTGTTGTCACCAGAATAGAACGGAGACCCTTCACGTTATGGATGACGTCGTAATAAAATTGATTTCAGTGTTGGTTAAATGAAGAATATTTGGTACATACTGAGTTCATCAATAATGGGGAAGTGAATTTCATGAAGATTGAATTTATCACAATGACTACATTAGAAGAATATATATTTTTTTCCAAATTTCTATACAAGCAAAAGTAACTATCCATTTTTAATTTTGTCATTGTGAAAGTTACATCGAAGTCTGTTATTTCCGATTTATAAAATTTATATAAATGACATCTACAGAAATTTTGCAATAAAGAAAACTATTTATGACAATTGCTGATATAAAAATACACACATCAGCCTCAGAATATTTAAGTAAGTATTGCCTCCACGATTGAAATAAATTATTTGTCCTGAAAACATCATATCTTTGGAATATTCATGCTCTGACTAATACGATAAGAGTTTGAATGGATACATGAATGAATAATCGCTTAAGCCTTTCAATTATTCAACGATAATTTCCTTTTGTACTATCAACCACTGCTCATAACATTATTATCAAGTTCATTTCATCAAATGAAAAAAAAAACCCCATCTCAACCAACGTAAATAATAAGACTCTTCAACCAATAACAATTATAACACTGACAACCATATTCTGTAATCTTGAAATTCCACAAGAAATAAATTCAATGTCTATTAGTTTTGTGCAATAATCAATAAAAATTATTCAAAAGAAACACAACAGCCAAAAGTATTTTAATTTTGAAATTCAATTTATGATTTCATCACAATGGGAATTAATCCTATTGCCCATTTGGAATCCAATGAAAAATAAAAGAAGAAAAACAAATCAATAAAAAAATGAGGAAAAACAAAATGAACAAACACGAATTTTCAATAAAATACCACACAGATAAATATAAAATATATTTATCTCAACATATGACTGTCAACTCAACATGACGTTGATATGAATTAGACGTATACAAAACGACATTCCTCAAGAGGTCACTCACCGTAGTGATCACCATACCAGCACCATCAATCCCATAGACATTTATTATCACCAACAGTGCTAACACTTTCACTGAATTAAACATCACTGCTATTGTGATATATCAAGATCATATAAACAGATAAACGTTACGTCTCGTCAGTTGGTATTCGCAAATGCAGCATTCCCTTCTTTATTTCTCTTTTCCTCTGCTTTTATTTCCCTATTTCTCATCTAGGTCATCAATATAATTGTTCTATCAATATTATTGTTTATGTATGACATTAACATATAATAAACAATAGCAACAATGAAAGAAAAGGTGCGTTAATGTTCTCTAATCACATTCTTCATTTTCAAAATTCAATTGTTATATATTTGTGATTGTTCTTTTGCATATTTGAATGTGAGCTAAGAGGAAAAACGATAGAGAAGCTTCTTCGAGTACATAATCATTCGCATGAAGAAACGTGCAGTCGATTGATGATGCACTTAGAGCTATCTTCAAAGAGAATGTATTTGAGCAATCGATGCGAAGAGACGACACGGCTTCACTGTGATATCTTTCCGGAAATATACTTTCAATGGTTCACCGCTTTGACGTTACGCAATCTGCATATAACCGTTTTTCTTGATAAGATCATTTGGTTGGAGGTATATATCGATGATTGCTGTGTAATTTTATACCTACACACAAATATTTTTTACACATACACTGTTTATAATACAATGTAAGATATTTGCTTTATGATCTGTGTCAAATTATTGTACACAAACATATATTTTCATTTGTCAATTTTATTTACAATTGGATCGATTTGTTCTTTTTGTATTTCGGTGTGGTATTTTAGAAAATAAGAACAATCTTATATAATTAATAAATTATTTTTCCACAGAGAAAATTAAGAGATCGAAAGCACAACGAATAATAATGTTTGTACAAAGTCAGTGGTTGAGAGAGATTTGCAAGGATATCAATTATTTTATATATTTCTTAGATTGTGTATTATGCAGATTCCACCCGCACTTCCATTCACTTGATCGGCCACTGACTCGTTTTTTTTTCTCTTTCTCCTTTTTTTTTTCTCGTGTATGCACCTTCTTAACCGCCCACAGACCTCCCTGAATACTGTACGCATACAACGCCGATAATTATATGCGTCAGCAAACAGAAATGGAAAAAGAGGTTGAATAAATGAACAAGGAAGAAAAAAAAAAAAATGGTAAATTCAATCTGTAAATTTTACGCGTGGGAAGTTATTCGTGAAGTATTACACAGTGGCAATTTATATTTGTCATTTTTGTCGTGAAGAAAATTACTTGAGTCAGTATATAAACAGTGTACACAAGATATAAAATAAGTAACAGTTGAAATGTGCAGAATGAGAACAATAAAGTAATAAAGTATTGAACGAGTTTTTCATTGAAAGTTTAATGAAGAATAATATTGCTATTGTTTTTAAAAGTGTTGCTCGAATTTGTTCAATATCACTTCTGTCCTACACACTTTTTTCTGCCTTAATTATATTTCTTATCTGTTATTATTCAACTTCTTTTTTTTTATCTCTTTTTATTCTTTATTCGTCACTGAGGAGTCGTGGCAGCAACGAAATATTACACATTTCTTTTCAAAGTAAACGATTGTGACTAGCGAAGGTGGAAGGTAAACGTTGACTAATAGAAAAGTGGCTCTGCATGACACATTTATTCCTTTCAAAGCTCTAAACAATTGTAAATGTATATATGCATAAGTTATTATTTAACTGCCCATTATACATATATATATATATCATCAGAAGTGTCTTTGAACGCAATCGTTCACGAGCGTACGCTTGTACCTTGAATATTGTTTCATTACTGTGCGCTTCACGTAACTTTGTTGAAAAAATGATAGAAATAAAATCATATTGCATTTTAAAAATAAATCTAAACATTGAGCGACGTAATAGGGTCAAGGAATCAGCACATAGTTAACTGCAGACTATTATCAATGATAATGAATATGGATATTGATAATTATATAATGCAGAAGATTTTCAAGGGATGTAGAATAAAAGTTTGAATATTTTTAGGATTATTTGAGAAATCACTTTAGCAGATCACCAGAATTTGAAAATGTTCGTTTTCATATATTATAAATTATTGAATGGAAGAAAAAAATTCTTATCTTTAATATCTTAACTTTAATAACCCTAAAAAAATTGGGTTAACCCTAAAAGTAAAAATTTGCCACCTATTAATTTACTGTAATTTTGTCGAGGCCGCCCAATTTCTTCAACTCTTAAAACCTTATCAAGTTTCTCCCATACATCAAATTATTACATATTAAATTTAATGCTCAACATTTCTCACCGTACGTTATGGCAAATCACTTTAATATATTCCCAATATCCGCAGTAAAACAGAAATTAAATATTCAATTAATTTACATTTTTACCAAAAACTTCAACAACGTAACAACACCTCGACTTTAAATAATAAAATCCAACAGTGTGAATTCTCCAAAAATTTTATCATATTAGTAATATCTAAAGGTGAATTTACTCGCACGAATGCACGCGAATTACCGTGCGGTAAAAAGAAAATTTATACAGTTATGATGACCGTGCACTCAAGCGTCTAGTCATTGCAACGGCCGCTGATCAAAATATGCGAATCACGTGGACGTAATAATAAAGCCAATATGTATGCGATAAGGGCTCGCGCGTAATAACCACGTGGAGAATATTGCGTATACACAATACATAAACATATATCTATGAACTAAGCGCTCAATATAACGTGAAGTTTGTTCATACTTCTATATCTATATGTGGATACAATCGGAGTTAATATTGAGTAAAAGTAAATAATATAAATGCTGGATCCTATCTCTATGGATAAAAACAGTCAATTGGAAAAATTGTTGAGTTGGGTTTGTATATGACAATTTTTAATCTACAATCACATGCACATGTCCGTTCCGTTCATGAGTAGAAATATGCAAAGTGTTTGCATGTGTGAAAAGTGTACATATGCGCATAGCTTTGAATCAGGAAAAAAAGGACTCACAAATGAAAATAGGAAGAAAAGAAAATGACTTTGCACACATGTATACATTGAGACACAGGGGGAAAAGAGAGCTCTGAGTATAAAATATATTGGGAGGAAAAGATATGCAAATGCAGAACGTATACGACTTATATATGCGTGCAGCGTCTAATCTATGACGGTGTAATACACGTACAGTGTACAGAGAAATAAGTATGGAAAAATACAACGTACCGTTTTGTTAGATTTAAACATATTTTGTTCGTTCTTTTTTCTTGTATGGTTGATAATAAAAAGTGGAATAAGTAAATTCAAAGCAGTTGTGAGTTGTCTCATTGCTTTCTGATTGATGAAGAAGAATAAAATCTTCAGGAATGGCAATTTGAATAAATTTTTCTATCTTGGAATGATTATAAAAGATTCTGGTGGTCTTTGTTTATTTTCGTTTGTGATTTTTTTGGAGGTTCATTTTTGGTTTGGGTATTTTTTTGGGAGCCAACATAAACCGTTGGATTTATTTTTAATGAGAAATTTTATATTTGAACTCAATGAAATGGAGAAGTAATTCAGATTATTCGGATGTTTTATAATTTTTCCATCTTCAACCAATTTAGAAATCTAAATTAAGGAAAAAAATCTACCAAGTCAGTCCATCATATTATTTCTTTTCCAATTATAAATAAATGAAGTGAATACAGAAAAATTATTTATGATTGCTGCCTCTGTACATGTTTCCAACATGGACAATTGTGAAATACACAGCGATAAATTGCCATGGGGATAGGTATACACCTGTATCAGATGTGAGAATGAATCGGGATTGCAGAATATGGCGAAGAAATAGCTACACATGAAGTGACTCATTCGCGCTCACTGACTCGCCAACTGCCCACATGATCTGACCAATGTCACTATGTAGAGATACCTCTTAGACATATACAGAGATATGGATAGATACAAACGCACACACAAACGTGCATGTGTCATTGCTCTTGCACTGTATCCAACACTTGGAGTGCACTTGGCGTGAATCAACTTTTATTTTTATAATATATTTTTTAACATTATCGGTCTGAGTTTATACACGATAAAATCGTGTTTCGAGTTGACGATTTTCCTCTGCGACTGCTCCGATGAATAATTCAAGTTATTCAATTTTATATGACGGTAACGCTGTTCAGAGAGTAAATTTTATTCACGTTTTCCTAAGCGTCACGATAATAATGAATTCAACTTTGCAGTTTTTCTTTTTTCTTTTATTAATAGAAAATTCATTTGATTGTTAAGATTTCATTGTTAAAACTTACCGATGCAAGAATCGTTACGAGATAACGTTGTGTTCTCTCGAAGTCAAGTGTACGATTGACCGTGACCTGTCCCTGATGTGGCAAGTTGATACTGAAAAACCCATATCCATCTGCGGTTGTAATTCTATCGCGTCCAACGCCATTATTGCTACCAATGCCATTCCCATCGCCTGGTGCTATTGAATACTCAACAAGTCCATTGACACCAGCGTCAGCGTCCACTGCCACGACATTTTGAAATATTGTTGATCCAACTGGTGTCAGCTGAAAATTGATAAATGCACATTTTTCATGATTCAAAATAATCAGGTGGTTTTTTTCCAATTTGTAATAAACTGAATTGCTTCGTCACGATAGAAAGAGATAAATAGTGAATTAAGTCTTTGTTGTTCCTCTGAAGACAGAAACTTTCGAGGGATAAAATTAGAAAATTCGTACTCGTCCTGTCAATAATTATCTGGAATTTTTACGTTTTCTTTCAATTTTCTTGAGAATGAAAAATAAGTCAAATAAAATACTCGGAATGAATTTTTATGGGTCATAAGAATCTTCAAGCTATCATACTCAATGTAGAGGGAATCAATTATTCAATATGGAAATAAACAGACAAAACGGAAATCCGGATCCATTTGCTCTACTTCATCTATCGAGGCTCGACTTAATATTGATTAAAGTGAAGTCAAAAAAGATTAATAAAAATGGTGTGAATAAACAAACAGAATTTAGCTTTTTTTCCAGTCATTTTATCTCATTATTCACGTCATCAATTATTAACCAAATAATGTTGATGAGAGCGAGAAGAGCTTCCTCGTTATGAGTTCATTTATAAATATTCATTCATTGTTGTTCTTCCTCATATTTATCCCCCATGATGTGCTTTCTATTTAAATCAACATAATTATGTTAAATTCTCACCAAAGTTTGCAAAATATATCGTTGTCCAACAATATTCCATTCATTCATTTGCTGAACGTTTGAAAACAGAATCTCCATTAAAAATAATGAGAAGAGAATGAAAAATTGTTTTTTGTTATGTCTTGATAAATGCGCAATTTAAATTCTCAACATCATGAATGTCAGCAATGATACCAATGACAGTCGTTTGCCAGATGGTAGACAACACATTCTTGTACAGTAAAGGCAATAGCAATAATTGTTTTTAACTTCTCCATAAACCGAATCAAATGTTTCAAGTTCTGTATGACATTTTGCTATGAAAATAAATTGATATTTTCCAAACCGTTATTGTTAAATGGAAATTTCATTTCTTGAAATGTTCACGAGTATTCTCTTTTGATCTTTTGTATACAACAAAAAAGATACAACTGTTATCGATACGTTCATTTGCCTTAACTTCCTGTGATTCGCTTGTTATCGAAGATAAAAGTGCTGGAAGTAGACAATCGCTGATGAGTTTTAGGATTGCACCATTTCGCTACATATTGCAACCACACGAATAAGAAAAAATTGTCAATTGGCACGTTTATTGCGCAACATTTTCCAACACCACTCGTTGTCGGTAGCTGATTAACACATTTGGAATGAATTAATAAAAAACAAACTTTAATTAACTTCCTGGAGAACAAAAGCACTGATTTAACCAACTCTTTTCATATTCTAATACTGGAAAACCTCCAAAAGACGTGAAATTTATTTCTTTCATGCCATTATGAACGATAAGAAGATAAAAGCTCTCGAGAATATCAGAAACTATGGCTGAATTGTGGCTTTCTATTTACCTTCTACCTCTCTTGGGTTTGAATGAGCTATACAAAATCCAAACTACATCCGCATTTGTCTCTACAAATCCTCCGAATCTTTTTTTTTTCCTATTGAATGATTTCAATTCAACAAGTTCTACATTAATTCGTATAATCATTCAGACTAAACTAAACAACACAATTTTCCAAATATTAACATCCCTGTCAAAATTTCGTCATGTAAAATAAATTCATGATAAAAATTAAAATGAATGAGACACTTAAAATTTGTTGGAGACGATGACAGAGACATAGACATTATTCCCAACCACTTATTCGCTTTAATTGCATTATGACGTTTAGAGCAATGTAAAGTTAATTCTTAAAGAAATGTCAACGATATTGCTCGCGCGTCAAATTGCAACGCAAGTTGAAACCGGTATATGAACACGACAGTTAATGAACGCACGCGCGTTCACACTCACACGCACACATATTCCCATCTCGTTGCAATTCTATTATAACGGTTTCAAAACGCGGAAAACGCACTTTATTGTTAGTTCTCGTTTTTCATCTCGTTTTCTCATATCGTCATTGCTATTTGACTTGGGCTTGTTAAAATCATTTCACGTGCCAGCGATGACATTTTTTTTTTTCACGTATACAATTGTAAAGTGGATCCAATAATTAACAACGACCAGTCCCGTTCACTTTTTGATTAATTAATAATGCTCATTGTACCTGTCTTATAATGCAACTGATTCTACGTGGAAGATGAAAATCAACTGAAAGATATAAATATTCAGTGTTGTCAATGAATTTACTAAACTATTTCCTATTTTATTTTCCCATTATTTGTTTGTTTACAATCTGTCTCCATATTGTAGCTGAACGAATTCAGTTTGAATGAATTCTCGAACAATTGCACGAAGTAAATACACCAAAACTAAATATTGTCAGTAAATGATTTAACGAAATAGTATTGAATTCCACTTGCAATAACATTTTTTGCTTGTTTATTCTCATACTAAATAAAGTGAAATAATCATCGTTGTTTTGCCTCTTTATTCTCATCTACTCACGTGCAAAACGGTAATGAGATTTTATATGGAGATCGCTCGAGTTTCACAGGATAATTCAATGTATTTTCTTTTAAGAAAAATAATTTAATGCCTCCTGGGGATGTCTGTCAGACGTTGATGATGATGATGGTGATGAGAGTGAGAAAGATAAGTAGAATGTTAACGAGAGGCAAATCAGTTGCGGTTAAACTAGCTGAGTATAACAATATTAATAAAATTAAATAATTCTCGCTTTTTTCTTGTACAAATTAACAGTTCAGTCTGTTTCATTAAAAACTAATTTTAAATTCCATTATTATTCATCAATTTTTTTTTATACCTCTGGTACAGTTGTTTCGTATGGTGTGTTGATGAACTTGGGTGCATTGTCATTGGTGTCAGATATCCGTACAATTACCGGTATAGTTCTCTTCATTCCTGATGACTTTATCGTACAAACCAACTGTAAAATAATTTATTAAATATGTGATCAGTTGAATATTTGAATATTGATCTCAGATAAATGTTCATCAATTTGTTCATTTCTGTTCTTTTTCAATGAATTATTTATAACATTGGGAAATTATTTAATGGAACTAAAGTGCCAACCATTCGAAGCAGGAAGTGCTTTCACTAACTCAATTGCTCATCCCTCATGGGCCTTGTGCTATTAAACGGAAAGAAAAAAGAGAAGCACTGTAACGAAGTTAAATAACGAGATTTGCGTATACCGTTATAGCGAGTCGATGCAACATATATATACATTTGTTGTTGATGAGGAACAGGCAAAGATAGATGGGCAATTCATTAGTCTCAACGAATGTCGAGAGTGAAATAAAAAGGTCAAGAATAAATTGTCATTTTGTTTTTGTTCTTGTAATTTCATACCTGGAATACAACGTGTGAGAGATTGTCACCGTCCCTGTCCAGTGGCTCCAACAATCGGAGTTTCTTGCCATCGAGGGCAAAGAGCGGCTTCTTTCCTGGAAATATTAGCTCCAAGGTGGTCTCGTTGTACGGATTGCCAGACACCGAAAGTTCTTCAGGTACAGTTGATTGATTGAACACTGCAAAATAGAAATGTGAATTTTGTGGGATAAGTAAATTGATCAATAAAAGTCAATTCGATGAATTAAAATTCTGGGTGGAGGTCGATGTTTGCACTATGATGGATTCATTGAATGCTTCAGCTGGTTGGAATATTCTGGGCTGTATATTATGGGTGAGTAATGAGAGCATTGTTATGCAGTGTGTGGAATTCATTTGTTGATTGTGAATGATAAAAATTTAACGACCCCTCAGGAATTTTCATGTGTTTCCCTCTTTTTGTCACAGTATAATTGTTAAATTCAGAATTAACTCCACATAGTGATTTGATTAGCAAGAAAATTTTTATTATCGTCAAATCAGTTTTTATCGTCTGTATTTCAATTTGTTATTAATCTGCATTCGATATTTCATATTGATCGATTTAGACATGAATCATATATGCACGTTTTCAAACGTTTGCAGGAACATGTATTTTTAATCAGATATTTACTGGAGTTCGGGTCGAAAGTCAGAAACATGAAGCACTGGAAGAAATGATGCCTCATCAGCATCAATCAATCATGACATCGAAAGAATACTGAGAATTAATATGAATTTACAGCCAAATACTGTTTGAATTGAGTTAAACAAATGCAAAACATCTCATCCCAAAATGATAATAAAATCAGGATCTTCAATGTTCTATGAAACTTTAATATTTGCTCAAAATGGGATCAGAGCCAATGGAATGACATCAAGAGCTATTGAGACATTTCAACCAGCTGAGCTATCTAAAAATTAGTCTTATCTACATTCAATTCATCATTTCAGCTCCATAAATATTAACAATGGCCTCGTTGAATAATTCGGAATTCAGGAATAAATTTTTATCAAACCAAATCCCAGGAGTAGTAAAACATATTGAAAAAGGAATGAAAGAAATCATAAATATAAAAGAAGAATGAAGCAAATGCAATAAAAAATGAAGTGAAGTGAGTTTAGTAATAATTTTCCTGTTTTGACAGATTGATTTGCCTTCAATAAATCTCTTGAGATGTTCGCCGTTAGAGAATCTTCTGTACATAAATATATAGTTGATGAGAAAGTGATTTTACACGAGCTCTGCATTATTATCGCGAGATACTAACAAATGAAGCTGGTAAAATAACATGGTTTGAACTGTCTATGCAGAACACACTCAATTCAATGTGTATAATGTATCCCATAAAATATCCAGACACATGTGGGGCCTGGAATAAATTACTTCCTGATGTGAAGCCTCATCGGGCACGTGGATAATTGATGCAACTTATTTTAAGTACTCTTTTTTTCTGTCTACCTAAATATTGAAGGAGAATATATCGAACTTATTTCTGCAATTAGTTTTGCTTCCTATCAGAATAATGTTCACTTTATTCCTCTGATTTATTTGAGTATGTCAAATTATGTTTGTTAGCATGTGATGTCTTAATAAAATCTAATCTACACTTTATTCATGATTTGAATACATCTTGTGGGATATTTGTTCAATAAATTTAATTTTCCAGTTGTTTTCATTTAATGTGCATGTCTTAACGATGTTTTTATGAGTGATCTGGAGCATTTGTTTTCCATTGAATTATAATAAAGAGGTACTAAATTCATATGGAGAGTTCTAATAAGTAGTTGAGTAAAATGTAGTGGTATTACGATGATATTCATGGTTATCTTCGATAGCGATTTACTCTGGGTCATCAAGTAAAATTTTAGCACTTTGCTGGAGAGTTCATCTACCAGCGGCGTAAGCAGCAGTATTTTATAATGGTCGTCGTTACCATTTTAAAGTACATTCTATAACGTGTGTAATGATGTGTTATGAAATTTTTGATAGATAGTTTGCATTGTCATGAATTTTAGGTTGTGTGCAACGTTATCAAGTTCAGATTAGACTGGAAAATTTTTCAATTTCGTCTAATTTTGTTTTGGAGATTTCAAGAGAGTTATCTTTATTTGTGAAAACTTTATTTGACAATATGAATTCTTATTTTTCGATTTGTCACTTTATCAGTTTGATTATCAGTTTGGAGTTCGATAATATTTGTTTCTACATTTCTCTGTCTTATCTTTCTGTTTATGTTTGTCCCAATTCTCGAATGATTGACTTCGTTTTCCTAACAAGATGACGATCTCTCATCTTGAGTTGGCACACGATTTCCGTTGACATTATGTGATTCTCATATCTGCTAGGATAATTATGTGGGTGAATATTCAGGAAAAGTTAGGGGTTTGTGTCCGCATATATTAACAATTGAAGGTGCACGTTCACTCCATGAAAGTATCTAAATTCATATTCATTAATTCCATAACACGAACCTGAACCAAATTCCTTGTCAACAAAAACTGATTCATTTATAAATGTCAAGAGATAGTTTCCTATGTTTATATTTTTGTTTAGAAAATTTTTGCATTGCCACAGTCAAAGTTGTCACGTAAATTAATTGGTAGAACATTCTAAAAATAAGTGAATTCAGATTAATAGATGAACATTTCAACATGACTTGTACAATATTAATTAATGATTTAGGTATGAGTTTGGATGCTAAGAGAATTTGTTCGCGAGGGAAGCATGTGTGCATGAAGAGAGATAGAAAAGAGAGGAGCGAAAGGTGGACAGGGTGTTAGCATAATCCATATTCACTGGTGCTTCTACACGTATTATATGGTTGAAAAACGTGACATGCAGAGTCTGCTCTGCAAACGTCGACAATTTCATTACGTTGCTTTTGCTTCAGATATTTTTCTGTCAGCTTCTCAGGAGAAAAAAAATTGTAAAAAATCACACAAAGAGAGAGAAAAAACAAAATGGTAATTCTGTTTTGAAATTAGATTACATTTAATTGAATCCTTAATTTCTTCTCACATTGTCGCTGGAAATAATTATTATATTATTTAACTTACCATCACCACGACTCTCTTCGATATCAACGATGATCGATTGACCCGTCGACGCCTCACACAAACCTAGAACAGAATAAATAATAGAACATTAGAAACGGTGGACAATCAAATCAGAATTAATAATTTATTTGAACAGCTATGCATGATCAATTGATCAAAAGATATAAGGGCATTATCTTAATCCGTAATTTACATAATTTATCAAGGGATAGTCTCCATTGAGCATATCTGTATGTACACATCCATCCCTGCATATATGAAATAGCATTTCCATATTGAGTTTGCAGTCAGACGTAAATGGTTTGGCATATAATAGAGGGATTTATCAATTTACATATTATCAATAATCATATCTGTTACTAATACTGTTAATCCATATTAAATTTTCATTCCTTTTCAGTTTTTTTATGATCGTTATAATTCCTGGTTTTTCATTCCTTTCATGAAGAGATAGCGATCAAAAGAATGTACAAAATCCCACTAATGAAAGTTTTTAGTTCAAATCTATTTAAATGCGATGAAAAAATGAATGATAATCCATCAGAAGCTGGAATTTTTCATGTGAAGATAAAAGTTGGTTTAGAATGTAGGAAAAAATTGATGGTTAAACCTACGCATTGGAAATAAAAATAGCACAAATTTTTATTGTATCGTCATCATACAAGAAGAGAATTGTAGATGAAGAACGAACATTGTATAAATGTCATGGTTCATCTCCTTTGACACGAACGCGACTGTTGAGAATCGAAGGAGCGGCTTTATGTTGAATGCATCTTTCCTATATATCCCTATATATTTTTACATACGAGTTCATGATATTTCATCCTGTAAATATATTTTCTTAGCGTCTATGATGCCATTTTGTATATGAACAAAATGAATTTGACCTTTTTGCCAGGTAAAACGCAGAATGTTCCAATGGATAAAAGGCTGCTTTTGCATTGATATTTTTTTACTTTTTCTTCCTTTTCCTATTGATCTCGTATTGACGACAAACTCCATACTGTTATACTTTCGTTTCAATTCCAATTGTTAAATTCGTGTCAGTAACGAGAATTTATACCGACTTTTTTCACCTTCACTTCATCATTGATAAATATTTCATTATTTATCAATTGCAGCCGAGATTGGATTGTTTCATTCAGTATGAAAGTGACAATGACACAATTTTTTCCTTGTCAATTGGATTTTCATTCACAGCAGATTAAACTTTCATAATTATTCGTTCAATTATATTGTAGACGTTTTCAAAAAGTATTTTTCAATGTTTTTGCTGGAAGTGTATATTTTATTATGGCATATCTGATGTAATCAGAAGAGCTTTGTGAATATATTTTTTTTTCACTGAATTTACTCCAACTCTGCTTCATCGTCTTTTATATAATGCGAAATTTATAAGTCCACAATGACATTTTCACTCCATTATTCTTTCCGGAAAAGTTTTTGACTAGATGCTAAATATTTTTCCCATATATATATATATATATACACATATCTATTTAATTTGATTGGAGAATTATTGATTCTTATCGAACCGTTTGAATAATTGACAAAAATCGATGAAAGTTTTCGAGGATTTTCATCATTGATTGACCTGCGGTATCTCCGACCCAATTTGGAATAAAGGAAAAGTGAAGAAGTTGTCATTAAATAATCGGCCGAGGAAAATAAATAGTTTAAATAATTGATAAAAATCCAGAAAAATTTTAAACAATGGTTAAAACAAAGTCAGTTAATTTTTTTATTAGTATTTAAATTCACGGTGGGTCACGATGAGATTGGATTGAGGACTGACAGCAGGTCGTAAAAATGGAAAAATTCGCAACATCGTGAGGTCGTAAGAGGAAAAAGTTTTACTATATATCACTTTGAATGGCATTAGGCGAAAGCAAGAAAAAATTCTCTTCAAATAGTTAATTAAGAGCTCGAATTACTTGAACTAATGTCTCTCTAATACGTCTGTACAATGTCCTATGAATAATAAGGAAATGAAATGTGTTTTCATTATTAGATAACTTAACTTTATGCACTCGCATTCAACGGTAGATAAATTAAGATTAAAATAAAAGAAAAAGGGGAAAAAGGAACACACAAAGAGGGAAAACAAAGAAAAAATAGAAACACCTCACCACCAATCTTGGGTTTGCATTCCCACGATGTCCTCGGGTGCAATAATGCAGTGCAGTATGTAAGCCAGAATGAATATCGGGGCAATTGCGTAATTGTGAGTTTAAATCAGCTGGGGCGTGTAAAGTGCAGTGGAGAGTGGGTTCGTTATTGCGGATATCGTTGGCTTAAACATTGGTATCGCGAATGTAGGGAGATGTTTCTAAATGGCCAAGAATTAGGTTCGTATGTCTGCACAAAATGTCATCGAATAAAAATATGCACTGAATTGCACTATTGGGTTGCACTTAATGCACATATTGTGGGTTTGATGGTCAATAGGGATTTAGTAAAAGCCTTTACATGGCTCACTCATCCTATCCTAGCCCAATTCATTTGCCCAGTTGGTTTCACACGTTTGTATAGTTACACTGCACATTCTCTGTGATTAACTACATAAATGTTATTCTTGTTTACTGTATATAGAAACGTGTAATTGCCAATCTGTCGTGTATTTATAGCCGTGAGAAACGAATCAGAACTATTACGCTTTACTTCACTTGCACGATAATTTTCTCTTTTCAATTTTGAAATTGTTATTTATTTATTCTTGATTTATTATTGCAATTTTAATCGATTGGAAGATTGGAAGCTATCGATCAGAATTTTGGGATTGACTTTCTACTCATTTTTTCCTCAGTATTGACTTTGATTTAGAGTACTGCATTACTTTCATTTCTTATGTGAAATGGGCGTTGAAAAATTATTTGTCATTATTCATTTATTAACAATGAAAGTGGGTGGTGGTGAAATGTTGAAGATAACTTGTGACATTATTATATTGAATGACTTTAATAATAAAATAGTTTAAACGTTGGGTAATTGGATTTACAAGGAAAGGTTGACTTTGTCTTTCAAGTTCCTTATTGCATGTCAATTATTTTTGTCAAGCAGTAAATTAAAATTGAACTTTAATTTAGTTATTTTCATTTTACTATTGATCAGACTCACCAGTTTTCGAAATGACATCTCGTGGCAGCAGGATCAGGCACAGCGCGCAGAAGACCCACAGGATCATCGCCGAAGCCTGAAAAATAAAAAAGTCATATTAATTTAATTTATTGAATATTTTTACATATTAGACAAATTCCATTGACAGAATATTAAAAGATAGCAAAAATATGGTACGACAGAAAAGAAGTTCACCTAATGCCTTCCTTCCACAATCTAACAAAACAATTGTAAATTTATTACAACATAGAATCCCAAATTGTGGTAATCTCATACATATATAATTCATAAATTCGAAGCGAATATTGTATTGAACTACTTCCAAACAAAAATACATAAACAATCTCAACGATCGTCATAAAACAAATAACAAATAGTAAATAGCACCGTAACATTATGCTAATGTCGCTTTAGAACGGGTGGAATATAACGAGATTATGGAAGCATATACAGAGTGTAACGTCTTGCCAAAAGCCATTGAAACGAGTAAGAGAGAACGAACACAGTCAAGAAGTTACTAAGAAGAAAATGGTGGTAGGCGGATCACGAATGGAGAATTTCAAGGTAAATAAAAGTTTCTGGATGAGGGAAAACAATGTTATCATGTCGGCACAATCTTCGACTATTCTGCGCCACAGGGCGCTTCTCTCACCTAGACATAGTATACACATTTTTATTTTATTATTTTTTTCCTGTATTTATTTTTCTCTCATTTTTCATAAATGTATTTATATATGTACGTACAGATTATAATGCAACATACACGACATAGTCGGGGCATTGATAATAGTCTGGTAAATATGTTCAACATGGCCGTCGTGGTGGCTATGAGATTTATCTTTTATATTTTCCATTTTTTCTTTCTTTTTATATTAAAATTTTTTCTCATCTTCCGCTTTGTTCTCACCTCCACGCGAATTCTCGATGAAACAGATAATCAGTCTTGCATTGTATTGATTGCAATTGAAGTGCAATAAATTTATTGAAATAATTATATTTTTAATGTGCACAAACGTAAGAAAAATAAAAACTGGATAAATAAATGAAGAAAAAGACATGGGATGAATTGTACTGAGTGCTGATAACAAAATTTTATCTATTCAGTAGGAAAATTTGTTTTTTTTTCCAGGATCCAACTTTTTTTTATCCTGTGGAAGAATTTTTCAAGGGCTGTTATCATTTTAAAGCTATTCAAGAGGATGTTCTTGTGCTATGACACTGCATTCATTCAGATAAAAAGTGAAATTAATTTCCTTTGCGAAACGGCAAGAGCAATATATAAATATATAAATGATAAATCTCAAGAAGGATAATAATCAAGTGAAGTGTAAGTAGTGAAAGGGAATAGTGAGGTCAGGTCATGCTATTATCAAGTTGAAAGTCTCTATAATACGTTGCTCGCGTCACGAGCTCTACGTTGATTCAATTTTTAGAGAGTGAACATATTTAATCCACCTCTTTTTTATCTTTATGAGACAACTTCGAATCACAACATCGCTCTAATATTTCTATCAGACTTTTATTCATCTTTTTTTTCTGTCTACGGTTATTTTTCTATGTAATTGTAATTGCGCGATCGGTGAAAATGAATTTTTCTTCAGTTGCATTCACAGACAGATAGATACAAATACATATATATATATATATATATGTATAAACGTTCACCTCAATGAACTTCAACGTCTCGCCATGACACGCCTTTGGAGAAATGGCTTAGCTGAGACTTTCTAACAAATACCAAAGTGCAAAATCACCACAATTGAATACAGATGAACATTTGTATTGGCAAGTCGTGACGTAAAGTTCCGGAAAATTTTTCAGAATTTTAGAATGTGAATTCATTTCATTGTTTATCCGCTCATAAATCTTGTTACAGTAGAACTGTCGGGGGAATATAATTGAAGGGATGAAAATGTTTGTAGAGAGTCAGAATGAAATTGACAAAATGACAATTCTTGTTGATTATTTTGCACTGAAAATTGTCAGGTAAAACCTTCAGTAGGTAAAAAATTGTGGTCAGACATTTGTACTTATGAAACATTGGGAACAAAATTTGGATTTGTATGAATTCAATTCAATTTTTTCCATATATTTGTACCCCTTCTTTACTTTATATTTTGAGTAAAGGTGTTTCATGTATTGTACATCAAAGTCATGAAAGTTCAACAGGAGCTTGAAGTCATATTTCTGGTTACAACTATATATATATTACACTTTTAGAGTATGAAGTAGAACTTCTATTCCTCATTTGTAGCAAAATATGATGACGTGCTTGAGAGAAGAAAAGTTATCCGTACTTTTATGAGATGAGGTTCATGAATTTTCATCACGAGTTGATATATCACAACATAATTTCAAACATCTCAAGTTTATTTCATTGTTAATTGAAATTTTTTGTGAACACATAAAACAACAGAATAAAAAATACCATCAGCAATGAGACATTTAATATGACTTGATCATTATTATATTTCTCTTGTTTGAATTAAAAATATCAAAGTTTAATATTAATATTAAGGTGAAATGTTTATGTAGATACTATGAAAGTATCACAAATCAATGTGAATTGTCTTTTTATCCGATAAGATAAATTCCCTATTGGAGAAGAGTTTGATATTTGAGCCAACTTGATTTATATTTCTTTCTTTTCCAAGCTAAATCTCATATGACAGTTCGATAAAATTTGTAGTTGTATACATTTCATCGTCAATGATAAGAAGAAAACGATCATGAAAGGAATTCCCTCGATGAAAGACTTTACGTCAAAGTTTGTTCGTTCATGTGGCGAAATGAAAATATACCGTCACAAAGCCTGTTTGTTCATTCGTTTGTTCATCTATCCGACTGTTTACATCCTCAGGGAACTTTGGGAATCGTCTCTCTAAGGAAATGTCGTTTATAAAAGTGTAATTGTACCAAGATAGTTAGATAACACCGAACAGAAATTCTCATTTGATCAAACGACTATTCTTGCAGTTGAAACCCAAACCAATTTTATGTGAATCCAAATGCAGAGTTCCAAAATGAGTTGAAGATTATTCACAAACCGCATCGTTAAAATTCTTTACCACATTATAAATTATAAAGATTCAGTCATAATTTTCAAGTAATAGTTGCTTCTTCATCGAACTATTTATAAGAAAATTATTTTGGTGACAGTTTGAAATCATAAATATTTCAACCGTGTCAGAAGTTCAATTCGCACAGAAAGCGAGTCAAGTACTTGCACTCGTAAGTGCACGAATACACTTTAGATCATTGATAACTTTTTTTCTGCTGTACATTCCATTGAAGGAATATAAAGCTCCATACTGAGTTTAGACACGTGGAATAAAATTCCTCTCATTACCATCTGCACTGAGTTCACATCAAGTAGCTTCAACTTCCATGAAATCCTATCCCACTTATAAACGGATAAAACTTATTACGAAGTTGGATAATAACATTTTCAACACCGTTAACAATTTTGTATTATATTTTTGTTTGTACTGAGTAATTCACCGTTGAGTCATAGATTCCTACTATGATTATGCAAACGGAATTAGACCCAAATATATCGATCTCAATAATTAATTACTAAACATATCACACGATTACGTCGGTACATTCTAAATCCCATCAAGACCTTACTAATATACAAAACTAACTCTATTCATATCGCATTAAAGCAGTGAATTGGTTAGAAACCCTCTTATACGATTAGCGTATTAAACTCAGCTATACCAGCTGATCAAATCTTTCTCTATACACATTTGAATATTCGTGCTATACCAATTATTGCACATATATGGAACAAAATTTATTCGAGTAATTTTGACTTTACGTAAGTCGATTCATTGCAGAAAATTATCTAACAAATAAATATATTTCTATTTGTAAATAAAAGTCACAAACATTCATTTGAACACACATTATTTTGTAGATTTATTTACAGATTAATTAAACCGTCGATTTAATTTATTAATTTATTTTTCGTTTCTGGGTCATCAATTCTCGTGGGATAGAGATAAAATATTACATACACTCATGAGTTTTAAGAGTAAAAATATTGCGTTTGGTTAGTGGGTGGAAGTGAGATGGGGACAAAGGTAAAGATAGTCACAATAGTGAATTACTTCACTTTCTACTATCTATCTTATTAATCGTAAAAGTATATATCAGTTAGAATTCTCGTGTTGTTATTTTATAGTAGGAAGCATAGCAACACAATTCTGTTTCTCCTCATTCGCTGTTCAATCTCAAAGAGGATGAGAGACGTGCTGTGACGTATGCATATAAGTATGTATAGAAAGAACGTAATAGGATCTCTCACGTGCATTCATTTGCATGAAAAAAAAGCCAACTAATCATTATATTTTTTTTTTTCACTGGTTTTTTTATATTCCCATTTTACTTTCTTTGACCAGAGATATGAACATGCAGATGATGAAATATCGATAAAAGTCAGTTGCTTATTTTTCTTTTGATTGTGTTTCCACGAGGGTTTTTTTTCAACTCCAGTGCTGGTTTGTGTGTCATCGTATTACTTATGGATTTTATTTTTACCTATCTTCAATGCTGAATGAAAAAATATATTTGTATATTCATTCGTATGTGCATGCAAAAATATCTACTGGGAAATTAATTCTTTAATTAAATTTTATGATTGAAAATGATAAGGAAATGATTAATATTTGTGGATTTTATATGTTTTTAATCATATATTTTTCCAGTTAGTTTGTTCACTACTGTTGCATATCTTCATGCTTTACTGTTTCATATATTCTCTCATGTGCACTGTGCAGTTAGAGATCATAATACAGGAATGTTTATAGCAACAAAAAGTGCTTTAAACTCGTATGATTGTTCTATGGGTAGACATAAAAACCATTATCGGATTTGCAACTTGTATCTAGAAATTAACATTAATTGGAATTACTTCAACTGTAATACAACAATTTTGATGATATCGTTAGTGTATAAAAAACATAATTGCTGTAGTTAAATATGAAGGTTAGTATATTCACTATTTATTATCTCTAGACAGACAAATAAAAATGTTATTCTACATTTAAAAGATCGAAATTTTGTCCTTCTCATTGATTGTGAATTAGATCTTGGTAGACTTCCTTTCAACTCTCGAACTATTGAGGAATTCATCTTGACTAGTTCAAAGGACAAGTTACGGCACACGGACAGGAATTTCCTTCCCACTTGTCAATTGGAGCACAATTAACTTCATCGCTCATACATCAAAATGAATGGAGTGATTGAATAAAATTCCATCTTACTTTGGCAACTAATTAATTATTGCTTGGATGGAGCGTTGCTTTTGTGAATTTTCATATCTGTGACATAAACTTCAAAGACTCTTTGATATGAACTCAAATGTCAGCAACATGAATTTGATAACTAGGTGACAAGTCTGATATTATTCAATGGTTGAAGATCATCTAGTTGGGTAAAACAATTATTATTAGTCATGAAACATCTCCAATTTTTTCATATAAAGATTCAATTTAATTTAATTTTATTCCAAACTCTATCAACTCCTATTCCAAGTGCAGAAAAAAATTTTTATAATCAAAAATACTAATCTCAATGCAATTAACATTTTTTCCCTCACTAATAATATTATACCTCTACACATATCACATAAATGAGATCAAGGGAATTTCAAACGGTAACTATTGTCTGTCAACTAACGGGACTTTCTCCTTCGTGAACGATAAGAACATCTCTATATGCAGATGCATTAAACGTATGGTATGAACATTGAGACATTTGCTCGTGTTCTCTTCAGACACAAATTCTCCCTTTCACCCGCTCTCATCCCCTTTCTATCTGTAACTTTCTGCTGACTATTTACATCCATATATACATGGTCGTTCCCACGTAACTACAAACTGGTCATTCGGCGTCCGGTGCAATTATGCAACATTGTGTAGAGCATCAGAAGAGCAAGTGCATTACGCTGTTTCGCTTTACGAGTCGGTCATTACGAGTATCAACGTGACCACATAAGAAAAAGAGAGTTGAAGAGAGTGGTAACAGTATACTTGTGATCGTATAGGACACGTTGACAGTATAACCATCCGATATATATGTATATTCATGGGTAAATTGCAATGAGAGCGCACTGCATTTGTATATGTAAATTGTGAATGTATAGTTAGTTGAACCTGTAGATCCACCTGCCCTTGGCCGTCAGATTATACGAGCTATGTACACTCATGAAATGCCGCTTCCGTTTTGAATAAATTTACTTGTTGAAATTTATTTATTCATCTATGTGTATGGATGAATGTGTATTATTTTTTTCGTGTGATAAAAATTAATTAATTAATTCAATTTTAATTATTATATTTGCTTCCTCAATGGAATAATGATAATTATTAACGTTCTTCATTGACTGTATGATGATTGTGTGGAATATTGTTGGATGTGGAATGAACGTGGAGAAAAATATAATATTTGAATTTACAATTGATAATTTGACATTTTTGAGTTTAGGGTAATTTGATGATAGTGGAAGGATTAAACAGGGTATTATGTCAATTCGGGAAAAGGATTCAGATGGGAATTACCCAATGGTTCGTGATGCATTTGGAATTATTATGTGATGGGAATCATTGTTGAGCAGTTTTAATGACGTAATTCATTATATTTATATAATAGTATTTTAAGGATCATTGTTGTTGCTAGTTACATAATAATTATGGGGAGAATTAATGCGAACAACTATCGCGAACAGTAAATTAAAGTTCATTCCAACTATAATAAAGAGAAGATTAATTATAAATACTATGAGCGAAGAGAAATGATTTTGCACGGAAAAATTTATGTGCATATCATACAAGTAAATTTTGCTAATTCTCTGATCTACTTCATCATTATCCCATCTTTAATATTTTTATCAAGAATAAATTAGTACGAAAAGAAAGAAAAAATTTGAATTATCAACTGTAGAATATAATTACTCCTGATCAAAGACCATTATTTCTTCCACTCGAATTTCCAACGATCTTTCACACCTGTACATAATAATTTGACAAAACTAACAATCACAAACATTTAATTCCAACATTCCAATATTAAAGACCAATTTTATATCTTTTTTTTTAAATGTCCCTGCATAGATATTTAATGACAACCGTCAAGTAATAATTCGTATCGATAATCGTATATGATGATGATCATATAATAAATAGAAATTATTCCTCATTGCTCATCATGGATATATATAATTTAATTCATTGCTCAAGGGTAAATTATATTTTGCCACGTATGTAATCGCACACAGCAATTGTAAATGTCATGAGACATTGATCCTGACTGCCGATATATTCTCGCATGAGTGTATATAAGAACGATCGTTATGTAAAACATGGTGGATCGTCGTTATTTATAACATCAGAAAAAATAAAAACATTTTTTTTTTGTTCCATCTCTGCATTTTCTTTCTTCATGATTCTTTTTTTTTTCTTAATTTTTTTCCTTTCCATTCAATTTCGATATAAACATGAATTTATAGTTGCTAGTAAAACAGGGGAATAGTGCATAGGGGGTTGGAGGAGAATGTGGCAACTATGCGTATATAAATCCTTTGAGATTATTTACTGCTCATTATAATGCGGGTGTACCTTGTGCAGCGGCATCAGCAGCACCGCAACCACTACCACCATCAACATATGGAGCTTCACAACAACAAAACAAGAGAAGAATCGGCAGCGCTACATTTACCGATCGATATATCGATAAGATGTTTCAACCACCGCCCACAATTTATTAAGTCTTTGCCAGCAGGTTTTTTATTTTTCCGTAATGTTTATCCAAATTTTTTTTTAACATATGCACATTTGGCGTTGAAGATAAATTAATTGAAACTCTTCTTTATATGAAAATGTTTCGAAACACAAATTTTAGTGTGATGGTTCAGCTGGGGAGCAATTAACAAATTTGTATGACACGAATGGTGATATTTTACTGTCCAGTTTATTTTGTATATTGTGAAATTAATTTCAACTTTGGTAGGATTTGCGACGCTTTGATGACTTTCATGTATGCCACGAATTAATTTCTATGTTATAAATTGATGAACAAACTAAATACGCTTTTATCTTGCTATGGTATATTATATTTGGACTTTTCATTTATTTTTCAAAAGAAACGGACACAGGAAAAGTGATGAAACGTATTGACCGTTTTTCATATATCAGCAAATAATAATTTTTCAACCTCAAAATTTATGAATGTGTCACGATATATTTATTATCATTTCCTTTATACATGTGTATTCATATTCAATTTTATTTTCCATATACGAATATGAATGGTAGACTAGACCATCTACAATATAACACGTGAATGAAATTGTGTTCAATCGGGGTTGAATAATTTGCTGGTTGCAAATATCTTATGGAGAATCGTTTGTATGATCAGAAAGTAGGTCATGGGCTTGTTAGAAATCTCTCCATACATGCAAATGTCAAACGCGGTGGTTTCGAATAACGTAGTGCAACGGATGAGATCCATACGCTCTCCTCCATTTATCAGATTAACTAGATACTGAATAGTTTGACTTCATGTGAAATATCGGAGATATTGTCCAAGGTAAAATAGTGCTGTCAAATCGGAATACCAAATATAATATAATAAAAAATAAACCCTCGAATATTTTGTGAATGCCCATGAATATAATATTTTCCATCTTATTCTCAGTATTTTCAATATCTAGTAGATGTCAGAATTTTTTATCCTTGTTATACCTCACTATTCAATATTGACAATAATATTATTATCTGTACACACACTTTATTGGTATTGCAAACATTTCAGTGAAAAAAAAGCGATGATAACATTCTATTTAAATTGATCTGTACACAAAATCCAATTATTATGTTGTCAAATAGCACAAACATTGAAAACCAGAAAATTCTCACCCCAATATTACGAATTTAAACTCAATAAAAAAAAAAGCTGGAGAGGTTAATCAATAAAATAACAATGAAATAATAAATCAATTTTCCCACAGTCATAAACAATAAAAAAAGAATAATATTGTAACAGAATTAAAATGATCTTTGAATATGAAAAAAAATATATGAAAAAATCCTTTCAATACCAATATAAAAAAATATTTTTAAGCAATAAATTCATCACGAATAACAAACAAATACGAATACACCTATGTTACATCGTTACCAGAATGGAATGCGACATAAGAAAGCGGAAGTTATATGTTTCTCACATATATACATCTATGTATATGAAGATGAGGTTGAATAAGAAATAAGCAAACGCAGCATAGCGTGGCGTGCTCTTCATATATCCACATACACACGCACACATAAATATAAAATATATAGAAATATAAGTACGTGTTAGGAGTAGGTATATTTACCTTGTTCATAGTTTATGTGCTCGACAACTGAATCTGAATATAATTTATTGGATGAACTCAATGTGAATAAAGAGAGAAATGCTCTAGACATTATGCTGCATCCACATATTTGTTATTTCCATTTGAATATGACGGTGTGTGTCTTATATGTATACAAATAAATTCTATAGTGTGTAATATCTGTACATGCAACAGAATGCAGTTGGCATATACAGCAAAGCTTATTTCCTAGCGGAACAAAATACAATTATCAAGTGCACACGTGCCTATCAGATCACATTGGCTGCTATCCAAGTTCACACAACTCGGATGATTCGTCTTTTTCCATTCTCATATATACGAGTATGTTGTGTTGTTATTACTATTATTATATATAAATAGGACATAATGTCCATGACATTGCACGTTTATATTATTTGGCAGAAGTTTCATAACAGGGATATTAAATTCGTTGTATAACTGACATTCTATTTTTTACGTGATAGGATTATTTTGTTAGATTTGAAATTCTATAAAATGATTGGATATACAGTGGGGAAAAAAAGAAGCTTGTTAGAGTAAATGTAATTGAATGTATTGATGTGTTGGAGAATTAATTTTATTGTATTAATAATGAATAGGAATATTTATTTTACATTGTGGGGAAATATTGTGGAGTTAGTGGTTGAATTGGTTTCTTTTTTTGTTATTACACTTGATGTAGAATGGGATGGGAAAATAATTGTGTTTGTTTTGCCACGGTTACGAACGTATTTACATTCCAGTGTGGTTGTTGAATGATTCATTGACATGAGTGAATAATTTATTTCACTGTTTTCCTTTGAGAATATCGTAGTAATGGAAAGTTGATGATGTGTTTATCCGATCAGGTGTTCTACGTGATGGAATAAATTTTTTTTATCAGTAATTCGATCGTTGGTGACTTGCCAAGATATTTCAGCTCGTGCGTTTCCTTCTTTCAATTAATCTATATCTATATATACGACGAATTATGATTGCAATTGTTGACTTTTATTTACTATTCGACTTGATTTTCACGATATTTTTCACTTGATGAGATGAAATGATTGAAGATGATATAAATCGGATATAATTTTGTTCTTGTGAAAAAATAAATTCTGCAGATAAAAATTATTGGAGGGATTTTATATAACGTTGAATATTATTTGCATTGACTTTGAGATAATCGAGAATTGTGGATTTATAACAGAAGAGATAGAAATTTTGATTTCTGCTCGATATTATGTTTGCCATCGCTGATAGGGATAATAAGAAAAAAGAAAAATATTTGTGTAACATGATGTATTCTCTATGCAAATTATCACATTGTTGATTGTGTGTCCCCCTTGATAACGGATTTATACGATTGGATAACCCATTTTATTGTTTGCCTTGGGGTACATAGCAATAATAATGAGCTCGTGCTCGACGCGGTCAAATACACTTTTTCTCTCATTATCGCCATCATCGGTGACTATCCCTAAGGGTATAATGAAATATTGACTCACGTTTATATTCTCAGTTACAGCGTAGAGTTAATTTTCTTGCTCCAACATAGTAACAGTATCTTGACAATCAATGCCTTCATTCACAATTTTTCAAAAGGGACCTGATTTTAAAAGTTGAGAAAAATGCAAAGTTTTCAAGTGTTTCTTTTGTTTATTTTTTCAAACTAGAAATGATTGCAATCTCTTGAGAGCTCAACAATAAATATTACTAACACCGTCATAATAATATTCCATTCTTTATTATAGTTCATCACTAGAGTTAAAAATTGCTGATTGTTTGATGAAACGAGAGAAATAAAAACCTTTCCCAATTGCCACAATATTTTATCTGCGATAAATAAAAAAGACAAACGATCCAATAATTATTAGATACACAACAGTTCTATAATAAATAATTGCATAAGTTTTTTTTTATCAAATAAATATAGTTCACCATGGTTGGTGATGACGTCGAAAAAAAAAAAACGCCTGCGGGGAATCGATTGGGTGAGAAGTTTTTATTCTCACCACAAATTCAAATAACACAATAATGTAAAAAAACTGCTCACAATATTTCGATTATGTGAAACGATGACTTTCTTAAAATCTCTATTCTGTCATTTTCAATTCTAATATTGCGTCATATCTGGTTTAAGTGAAATGTGTTCTCTTCTCTTACTCTGTCATAGAATATGTAAGTACAATGTCTGAGGTTGAAATTGTCTGAAGCCGTCAACAATTCTATCTTCATATATGCGCGCTGATATTTCCATACATTTTGCATAGTCATATATATATATTATGGGTTGCACATGACTACAATAGAGTGTCTCATCATTTTCTCAAAGCAATGAGTTAGTTCTAAGAGATATCTCGGCAAAGAACTATAAAAAGAGTGAAAGAGTTTATAAGATGAAAGGAGAGCTTCTCAGTTTTTTTTTGTGCTTGTTCGAATCTCAATGACGACACTAAGAGTTCACATTTTGTGCGCTTTATAATACTTTCATATACATGATTTCATATACACTATATATGCATTATCTTTGGAAGTTTGGTATAAAAAATTCTCAATATTTCGAGTGAATGATTTTTATTCTATGGCCTCTTGAAATCACTTCCATTCGCAATGTTCAATTTGATATTTCTTTTCATCTCAATTTTTACTGGATGATATTACCCTTCTTTTTCTCATTCCCGATATCATTTCTTGTGTGTTCGTGACGATTGAGAACCTGTGTATAACATATTTATGTAAAGATAGCAGATAAAATACTTGTTAATCACTTTTGCTCGACTTCTTCTATAGAAATTATTGGGAATTAAAATAGGTGAGTAAATTTTATATTATCAATAGAGTTTTGAATTATTGAAGTGAAGCAGAAAATAAATCTCTGTCTTAATCGAATATAAATATATAAAATGTTCGATAATCTGTTCTGAAATTCGGACGACACAAATATAAATAATTAATTTCACACTCAGACAGTTTAATAATATTCGCCACGATGACTATAAATTTATAGATAGCTAATAAAAGAAAAAGAAAATGTGTGCACATATGGAAAAGACAATGGCGCGTGGATGCTGTCAAACATTTGCACTGAATAAATTGGTATGAATAACAATCGCATGGCTGACATACCATAGGTAACAATACCATGGGTGACATAAAATTTATAATTGTCTAAACACAATCACACACACATGGTGTAGAAGAAAAAAACACAAATCGTATTTTTCACTGTCTCTATCTCCCTTTTGCGTTGGCTGTGAGACAGGTGGTTGTATATAGATATAGTTATTGAGAGGATCGTTTCAATGTACGCGTGACATATTCGCTTTCAATGAAATTATAACTGTCGATGTAGATTGAATCAATATATCACGAATAAATTTCATATGATGCAATTAGTGTTTTTATTTTTGTTATTATTCCATTCATTGTTTCTTTGTTGCGTTTGCACTGAATGCCAAACAATACAATGACTAAACTTTACCCTTCAAGTCTTTTATGAACTAGTTTGGCATTCCCCTAACAACCAATAAAAAAAACACAGGGAATAAATAATTAAAAATAAAGAGGAACTAGATTGTGCAAAAGCCAACAATTTCCCATATATAAATCATAAATTCAATTTCTATCCATAATTTTTTCTTGCGTCATAAATAAAGTCACAAACAAGTTTTCGAAATATTCTATAATAAAAAGAAAAAAATCCTCTACAGTATATAAATATTTTCCGTTACATCAACTTCATTGTCAATAGATTGTGGTTTATTATCGATAATAAGCGACAAATAACATTCGATCAGTGCCACATGTCCTACGCATTATAAAAACGAGTGGGCGCAGGCACAGATGTAAATATCCATGTAAAAACATTGAATTGTACATTTGATCGACCGTTTGTCACTGCAACATTTTTTTTTATTACTTCACACCTGTCTAAACGTTTGCGCAATGAATTTCATTATCACCCACCACTTTAATATCATTATTTTCATTCATACATAACATAAACATCGAATAAAAAATACTTATTCATCCATTTAACCAAACATATGCAAACAAATTATATTCAGTTGTGACACACTGTAAATTCCATTGGTAAAATCAACGTTGTAAAATTTCATTTTCATATTGTAGAGAATCCTCCGAATAATCCCATCAACCCACTTGTTCAGCCATGCTGTTCAGTTGTGCAGCTGCGTTATTAAAATATACACCACATACACCTTAGATCTTTACGAGTACCATACACGAATTGCATTCTGACGTTTGGAATAAACTGCGCAAGCGTCATCCAAATTTGTACTTTGAGTTTAATATCAAAATTTTATTAATTATAACCGAATTAAATTATGAATATTCACGTCAAACGATGTCCTTGCAATAAAATGATGAAAAGTCTACGCATACCATTATTAAATACTAAAGGAATTCACAGAGAATTTTCAAATTGATTTTTAATTTAATTAAATTGAATTCATGTGATACGTCATAATAAACAGAGTCACTGCGATCCATTCACAGAGAGTTGAATAGAAACTGGAATGCAAGAGAATGGATGAATATTTTTCGGAATTACAAAGTCAAAGCAAGAGCTGTAGCTCGACTTGTCATTTCCATCGATACGCGATGTAACTCTGTATGTCAATAAAAAAAAAACCGAACTGTACCTATATGCGAACAGAATAATTTATAGTGCAAGTGATAATGTATAATAAATCCGAATGACTGTGAAAAAAATATTTATAAATGAGTTACACAATTATTTAAATATATTGAGATGTTAATAAGTGAAAGTATTTTTATTATTTCTTATTCATTTTTTATGAATACATAATTACTCTTTTTTATTTTCAATTGTGCAACAGTTCTTGTTACTAATCGACAATAGTGGTAATAAATAACGTAACTGTTCATACTCGATGTTCTCACAAACAAACTTGTCGTTGAGTTTCTCATTCAAACATAAATGAATAGTTTACAGCACAACTTTGTTGTTCTTGAATTTTGTGAGATATATGTTCACGTTTGTGCTCTCATAGCTCAACTCATCTCTCATCAACATCGTGCAATGGGAAGTGGCTGAAATAATATTATTACTAGTCACTCTGACGTTCCCATTGAAACAACAAAGAGAATGGAAAGAAAGAGGAAAAACAGAATAAAATCAAAAGCTCAGTTTCAAGGTGATCAGTTGATGAGATTTTTGTTCAAGTTCTTTCTACCCTTTTTTATCTGCCTCTGAGTTTTTTTTTGTTTTATCTTCCAAGAGGGAGGAGGCAGTTAAACAAATAAACCCGATGAACTCAGAATAGTGTCTGTGCATTTATTTCTCTTGTATTTCGAGAGCGTAAATACACATATATATTTATTTAAATATGTGTATGAGAATCTATAGGCGTACAATTCACAACAATACTACCTATACACGTAGATTGTGGATGTAAAATAATCCCACCATGGCAATATCTCTCGAGAGCATCAACATGGTCAGTCATAAATGTTTAGTTTTACTGCGACCGAGTTCCACGCTAAAGTGTAGATACCTGCCGGTTATCCAAAAACATTTGGTATATCTATATATTGTTCTATAGGTATAACACTCACGTTTGAACATTTTCATTCGGAGTATTTTTCCCAATTTTGTATTCTTTATTCTTCTTTAATTTTTACCAACTTAGGATTCTTTCGATATACATCGAAATAAAAAATATCCATTTCACTCATCACTTAAATATTTTAGTATCCGGTTCTTTCTATCTTATTTTGTTATTCCTCAATTTTTGTTCATATTGAATTTCAAATGATTTTATGACAGTCAAAAGCGCCGCGCATGATCTTGTGAAATTTTGCGTTATTTATTTTTATAATCTGACACAAATAAATTTATTGCTGATTATGATATAAAACTCTAATGAAACACAAACATGAAATATATTAAGGAAATATCTTTTTTTATTGTGTAAATGTGTGTGTATATTTTTTTTATTCATAACATTACACAAGTTCAATATCGAACAAAAAAAGTTTATGTTAAAAATTGATTTACCTCTTATCGAATCGATCTTGCGATTTTCACATGGAGTATTATCCTAATGTATACATGTAGATGTATGCACATGCATACCACACATGAATTGTTCTTGTGTCTGAGCTAAATCCGGTCTTGGACATCGGTGAATACAGAGAGCGGAAAACAGTGGGCGAGTGAGCGTTCCACAGCGGGGCGTTGAGCGTAAATGGCCAGGTTCACCATTGATATATGCTAAAGGTGTACAAATAAGGCCACTGGGCATCCTTTTCAAACGACATTAATGAGAAAATAGCGCGCCGACGCCAGAGACACGCGCGCTCAAAAGCGCTAGTGATATGCCATTGCACGCCTGGAATCATTACGAGAAATCGGCGCCCTCCGTTGGTGTTCATTCTTCCCTTTTGTTAAGACTATTTAACTGCGCGTTGAATCGATACTTCACTTCTTGCTGTTGCTATTCAATTGTTCATCGCTCCGGTGCTCGTTAATTTTAGTTCTATTTGTTTTTCTCAGCATTGAGTTCATTTTATCATGACATTTTCAATGTTACTTCATTGTTTGGTTGATGGTAAAGAGCATTTATATGTCGTCACCAAGAGCGTTGATTTCCCGATGAAATTTAATTGAATTTGTGAAATTCTGACAGTTAATTAATTTCCTTGTAACGATTCTTGTTTTGTTACAATTACTGATGAATAATATTAGAAAAATAAATGGAAATAAAATATTCTAGCTAATTTAATTAGTAGAATTGAAGTATGTAAATGGATAAATTATATTTTTGTTTTATATTTATAACTGTAGAAAATCGTTATTCAGTTTCAAATCAGTATAGTGACTTTATAAGTGCTCTTTCGAACGTAGAGTATCCTCTTATTGTGGCTATTGTGTGTGACTTTCCCATTATTGTCTTCCTTCACCGCATAGCCTCCAAGCACACTATATATGAATAATATACAATCTTTCAGCTTCACAATTATACAATGAAAAATTTTACGTAACTGTTCTAGGGAAAAAAAAATACCACCAAGATCGAAGGAGACGATGAATAGAAAACTGAGATACCTCATGAATGCCACTCTGACATGGATCTTATGACGCAATTTTATCAAGAGCAATAGTGTATTTGAATCAGAATATCTACAATGATATAGAATATGTCACAGTTTTACTACCTTATGTCATGTTCACGTGACTATTGAACTCTTGAATAAATCAGAAAATAAAGGAAAAGACCGAGAAATGTGAGAAGTAATCTTTTCATATTTATTCTTCTTGTTTGAACCGTGACGGATTGTGAATCTTGCAAACTTGACAGCATAGAATTTACTTATGAAAAAAGGATTCTATTTACAGTTGGAGAATAATATAATTGTAATAATTAAATTACATATTTGGATATCAGTGAATACGTTTTTAATAAAAGTTCGTATATGCATATTTGATTTGTATTGTCATGTTGCATGTTTGGTATTTTAATGAAGAACAAATAAACATTTGTTGCAACATAAATATTGAATTAATTGAAATGAATTAAACTTTTGCATATTTGCATAAAATAAATTGGACAATAATATTAAATCAAACTGAACATTATATGTAATAGCAGAATATATAATCAAATTTCCTGTTATCAACATTGTAAATTTATGTTTGGAAAGTTGAAAAAGTAAATTTTGGTTCGAAATGTTGTAATAGTATTGAATATAATATACATAACTTGCTGTTATGCTTATAAAAAAAATTGTGAATTGATATAACATGAAAATATGCCAAGGGATATCACGTGCGAAGAATAAATTAATAAACATATCACTTACACTATACCACATAATACGAAACCACAAGAGATTGTAAATCTCTATGTTAACTTTCTCACGTTTATAAATAATCTCATGTTCACTAACACATGCAAGAATGCGAATGGAATGAATCTCATCATTTGGATCTCATCAACCAATTCATTATCAACAAGTTGTGAATTCCAAATTCAAAAAATCAAAATTACTAAAGAATATAAGAACAATTGTTTAACAAAACAAACAAAAAGGTCAGATAAAATAATAACGAACATCAATAAAGTCCCTCCCTAATTCTCAACGAAAATTCCGCCATTCTTCTATTCACAATTCATGAAATCATAATGATGACTGTTATCATACTTTATGTGTAACACTTCCTGCTAAATAATTCTGTTCTCAAGATCCCACGCACGCATAAAAAAAACCACCATACAATATACACAAACACATATATATTTACATCGTATGTACACACGTATGAAGATAAACATGAAGAAGCAACTTGTGTCCCACGGCAATCGAGTAGGGAGGATCATACGCGACCCGCATAAGTGTTTACCATCGGTAAGAATAGATGGTTGGTTGGTTGGTTGGTTGGTGAATTTGCGAGGCGAGGTGGACGATTCTAAAACACAATGTAAATACAAAGCGGCTTACCTTGAGCACATAAGTGTGGTATGTTTCGCTTCACGCGCATATAAACACATATAATATCTAGTGGCTGTGCCCGTTTTAGGTATATCAAAGGCATTTTGATGTACCATACCAACGCACTAGTGCAATATAATAGCAGCACCAACTTCACCTCCCTTACCACTTCATACTATGAAAATGTATATATAAATGTGTATACAGGTGGGGTGTAAATATTGCCAGCAGCAATAAACGTTAATACGTCGTCCAGAGGGGACGTTTACAGCCGAGCCAACGTTGCCTGCAGTTGGTGCAGTGCGAAAATATAGCTGTGCATTTATATACAGGAGTTGAAGTAAAATATAAATAAAAAATATAGAGAAAGTGAGGGAAGGATATGTTAGATGGTGGAATGGAGAAGGATCAACAGAGATTTGGAGAAAAAGAGGCAGAGGTGTATCAGGCTTTTTTTTTTAAATGATTCCTTGCTTCTAGTCAGACGCAAAAGGAGTCCAGTATGATTTACGGTATAAAGAAGTGCTGAGGATGAGTTTACTCGCAGTGAATGTAACGTTGCAATGTGTGTATAGAATATAAGTGAAAGAGAGGTGAAGGAATGAAAAAAGAGAGGAGAAAGAAGAAGGAATGATTGGAGAAGCAGCTTTGCAAGACTTGTTGACAGTCGATCTACAGTTTTAGGTTGATCGACTTGACGTTGAATGAGAAAGGAACAAGGAAGCGAAAATTCCCTGTTGGAATTGTGAAGACATGGCTTTGAATGTTTCTCTCACGCAACATGAATGTTATGTTGTGTATTTGTTTTAGGATTGACGATAAATCGAATTGATTTGCATTGAATGCAATATTTTATTGGAGGGAAATGATGTTGAGAATTTTGATAAGAGAATATTTTGTGGAGGATAGGAAAGGTGGTTTAATATAAACTTCAAATGTGGGGATGACTTCAGGATTGAAATGTTGTGGATTTTCGTGCTGCAGTTGTTGTTGTTTATGTTGGATTATTCATGGTGGAAGTCATTCCATAATTGACGTCGTTACAGCCTGGAGTAGCTTTGTTGGGTGAGAACAATAGGTCAGTATCAAACATGACCAGTTTGGTTTTACCATCATTGGAGAAACTTATGTGGTATTAACATTGGTCTCTTTGTACAAAATTTTTAACTAAAGTTCTGGATCTCTGTATGGCATTGCCATTGAATTGCAGAATTAAACTTAATTTGTGCATTGAGTGTTTTAATATTTTTCATATTACTAAAAAATATTATGCTGTCAGTGTTTCGTTTTTCTTATTGGTGTAGATTTTTTATAGTTCAATAACTTCACTCGAAGATATCTAAATTCATAGAAAATTTTGTATTTTAAAAATACAATCAAAAATACATTGCACAAAACACATTCTTGTGTGGTTATATTATATTACATCAGAATATTCATTCATACATGAAAGAAAAAAAATCTAAAATGTGTGGGGGTCAAATATGTCCGTTGGATTATTAACAAGGAAGTTGTGAGCGCAACCCAAAGCCCTCAAATCTTTCTTCTCATGTCAAACGATACGCGATAAATTATATATATAACGTATATATAGAGAAACAAACTAAACAGACGAAGACAAAGTATCGTATTTATTTCCAGTGAAATGTATACAACGAGGTAATAGTACGTGCATTCTTCGACACGACCTAGACCTTGCACCCTCCATACCAAGATCATTCAACAGAGATTCCAACTGATGCAGCAAAATACATCAACATCAAAACACATTCATTCATTCAATTCATTGTTCCATCAGCTTTCACATCATTTTCTTCCTAAAGAAAATAAAGAAAAACAAATCTCTACCCAGGAAAAAATTCTTCATAATTTTAATCTCCACTCATGCGAAAATCACCGCAAATTTTTTCTCTGCAATGAATTTCATAATTAACCAACTTTCCATATTAACCAGAAATTATTTGTTCAAATTCATTTCACACTTTGTAAAAATATTTCTCCAATTCCACCGCGTACATATTTGTATAATAACATCTCACACGTTCTCAATACATTTATTGAAGCATTTTGTGTACTGCACTTGCATGCACAATTGCACACATGCATACATCCCATAGACCCCCCTGAGACGTTTTCACTCCAGAGCAATTTACTGTCTGACAATGTGAAATGGGTGCTGCGGTTGTATATGGACTGATAATTACTGGATCGCGTCGGCAAAAAGGTGCTGGCCAAAGAGAACCATTCATATACATATATATTCCCTTAACCATATATATCTGCGTATATCTATAAGCATTCACGAGCAGTTTGCGAGATAAACGTGCTCACATACTGTATACCTTTTCTCCCTTCAATGACCCTGAACGAAAAGTAAAAGAGTTTTGAACTATTCAATGGTTTAAAGCAATTGTGGCTCTACATTCACTGTACGAAGTCCCAATGGAATTCATGCTGAGAGTGAAGTGAGCAGAGTGCGAATAAAAGAAAAATATAACAGTATTCATCCACCGATTTTCTTTAATGTTTCGAAAGAGAGAAAGAGGAAAAATATCCACAATATATTTATATATATATATATAAATAAATGATTTCTTTTATTTAATTACAAGAATACACAGCAGATAATGAGGTAACGACAGAGCGGCACAAATAACTGGCAGTACAACGACTATTTATTTTCCTTTGGGCACTTGCCCAACAACAGCAATGAAAAAAAAATTGTACAAGCAATCATTTGCAAAGAATTATTGCATTTAGCCTGAAGGTAGATATATATAGTTTTTGTTTCTATTTCTTCTTGAGTTTTTATATTTATGTTTATGTTTTATTTGTATTCTTTTTTTTTTTAGTGGAGCAATTCGGACGTAATTGGAACTGATAATTCAGATCGAGTTGTATGAAAACTGAAGAGAAGCATTGGAGTGTGCATAATGTATAAATGGTTTGTGTTGGTGATGGAGTTGTTGACGGGTAAATTGTGACGCATTCGTAATTATAATTATGAAGGAGAATGAGAACGTAGAAGCTGTGTATAGAAATGGTGAAGAGGTATTCATGCATATTTAGTTTATTTTTATATATTTGATGAGATTTTGGGTAAAAGGTTCATGTGGCGAACTGAAAGCTCGAAATTTGGTGAATAGTATTTGGAGAAATGAGAAGAAGGTTAAATATTCAGATGAATTGAAAGGAAGAAGAGAGCAAGATGCAACGAACACGGTGGAAACAAATGACGAAACGTAATTTGTTCGTTTTCATCAAATTGTTGATTTTCATTGCTTTTTCCTTCCTGAAATCTACGGAATTAATTCAGTGACATTCATGACAGTTTATAAAGTGTATAATAAATTTTCCAATTGATTTCATAATTTCAGTGAAAGACAATTCGTTTTTTTTTTCACATTTTTCACTAAGCTGTTTGAATTATTGAATTTTAGCTACTTTGATAACTTTTTTTATGTGTAATTTATGAAGATTAAATTATAGGAAATTGCAATAATTAATGAAAATTTTGAGTTTCCCAAGAGATTAATAAAATGTCAAGGTGCACTCATCGTTTAATATTAGCCAGGTATTTTTTAAATTAATTTAATGAATGAACATATGAGAATTTCGCGAACATTCCATGTTTCCAATTTTCCTATAAATGTGCAAAAATTTGTTCTCTATACTTTGTATTTCGCCTGCAGCAGTCCACTCTCCATTATCTTCACATCCTGTTCCTATTGTATATTTCATATTCGATGCACTTTTAACTTTAAATTCAAATTTATTGCTCACCAAATCCAACCACAATAATTTTCGTCCAAAACCAAAACATGAAAATTTTCACTTGTATTATAATTCAATTTTTCGTTCTTTACATAGAATGATTCTGCTGTTAAAGTAGATCACATTATTTGTAATAAAAAATGAAAAAAAAAAGTATGAACTTGCAATAAAAGGTTATGACTTCTCTCTGAAATCTTTATATATGTTTGATAGAAACCGATAGAAATCTCCACGTAATATTGAATATGGTAAATCTGTTGGAATATTGGAGGAAAAATTCTCTCAAACTGACTGCACTCATCGTCATTTTAGCATAATATAACTCATACGTGATACCAATATGAAACACTTCCTGAATCATCATATCAAGTGCTAGCGATGTATATTTATCAAGCCTATATTCAAATTTACAAATAAAATTCGCATATATGCCATGAGAAATACTAATATTCACCATATGAGAATAATACGTCAAGTTTGCTTTCAACACATTCCCCATGATTTATCACACAACAAATTGAACGCAGATCTAGTAATTGTGGCAGTAATTTGTTTGAGTACATGCCAGGGAATATCATATTTCTGCTTGAACATTTTGTCAACAAATGAGATCAACGCTGGACGTAATTTCGATAGGATTGGGTTGGTGTATGAAATGATTTCAAGCATTTATAATTGGGTTTACAGTGGTTGCTGATGCATCCACATTGACAAATATCATCAGAGTTTGAATTTGTACATTCTCATCACTCATCAGTCACAATGCTCTATATGATTCCCAAATTAAACGGAATCAGCTATACCTCTACACAATTGTTTACTCATCAATAATTGAATGTTATTTTGTATTGATATTTTTTTTTATAAGTAAATGTCTGCATGTCACTGATGAAGGGCACTTGTTTGACCCAATTATTTGAAGATTTTCAACGATTTTGTCTTCATTTCATTTCCGTAATTCAAACGATATAATTCATTATGAATTTTTCAAATGTCTCACTTTTTTTTTCAATATCATCTTCAATGTACCATAGATATACATTCGCAGTCCATAACTTCAACTGTAAATCTTCAGTATTACGATTTGAGAGTCAATATCATGCTAGAGTTAAACATTATATATACCTGTATAACCATCACGTCTGAAAAACTAGTTTGTGAATTTTTTTTCCCCTATATTCTTTTCTCTCAAACCATGTCTGCGATTGCTTGCTAGTATGGTCGCGCCATAGGGCGGATCCTTTGCGTGCGTGCCGCGTCGAGATGATAAGCGAGTATATAAGTTGCCTTGGACATGATGCTAAAGGAGGTGTATACATATAGGTGTATCCAACAGAGAAAGGAATAGTCGCGCGCGGGTTGTGCACTCACGTATACATATACTTAATACATCCGCACGACGTGTGGCTTGAAAAACATTGGAGGCAACGCAAATGGTTCATGCGATGCTTTCAACCGCGTCAAGTGCGGGTGGGTAGAAGCCAACACGGAAACGCGCGCATTTAACTTACATTAAGTAGATAATTTTTCCAATATGAATAAAAATACTTATTGGCATTTTTTTTCGATGATTTTATTGACAATTAATGTCATTTTCTTTTTGGGTTATTTAATTGTCATCAATAAATCTCGTCATTCAATTTGTACATAAAATTTATGTACAACAAAAGACGAGCCTACATAACTTTCGAAGGTAATTCGTGAACACTTTCGAATAGATATAAAGACATATTAATTATTATGAGTTGGGAGAATAGAAATCTGAGCTTCATTATAACTGAAAGAAATAAGTAGGGGTCGACTGTCAATAATATTTGATTTATTAATCACTGATGAATTCTTATAAGACAAAAAAATCTACAATCGTATTTTTAATCAACTCATTATATTGTGTAATCACACAAGATGTTATAGACATGAACTAATATTCAATAAGCGAATTGATTTGATTCAATATCTGGAGCAAAAGAAAGTTGATTCGTTGTATATTAAATTTGTTTTTCTGGTCATTATATTAATATCCGCCAGATGCAATACAAGTGCGTGTTGCTGATTCATTGAAAGTCTTCATGCCATACGCTCATCATTTCGGTTTTACCTCTGTACATTACACATTTCTTCCCGCTTTTGCCTGATACTTGTTATACCTTCTATTGTAAACCTTTCATGACAGTGAAGGTTTCTCGGTTCACCGCAGTCTTGACTTATTCATCGTGTTCACCATTTGAGGAATCTAACTCACTGACATGGAATATAAGTCCGCTTGAGTGAACGATCACGCAAGAAACTTCACTTTAAAAATGATAAAGACGTAAGACGATGCTTCCGGGTCAATAGAAAAATAGAATCATTATATTTTATGTTACTGCTCCCTATTGTATTCGGTGTTCAAATATTTCTTTCGTTGCATTCTTCTCCTAGATAATGATTGATGAATTCCGATAGATAAAAAAGTTTGATATTGATAATACTGACAGGAAAATGTATAGAAAAAAAAAGGATTCAAGTAAATCCAGGATGTCATGTTGGTATTTTTTTAATTTTCTTTTTTTTTCATTTCTCAATTCGTTTACTTCCGATCAACTATATAGTCACGATTGTTTATATAAGTTTGTGAAAACGATTAAATTATACTGCAATCCGTAGAGATAATTTTCTGAAGACTAATGGCCACCCCGACGTTCACTGTCGGATTATTATCTGGTTATTTCAATAATATTTACAATTATGTTTTTTTATGGTGTTTAATGATAGCTTCATGTCGCGTTTCATTGATTTTTATGACTCTGAGAAGCGATTGAGTTTCATTAAAAAACAGAGTACATTTTTTCTGCTTTTCGCTCTGGATTTTATAGTTATTCTGCTGCAACTTGTCAGTTATAATGTTCGAGTACTTCGTGGATTAAGATCATGTATTTAAGAGATGAACATTCTTATAATTAAATAATATCGCCCGTCATTCATGAGGAAATTGCAATACGCCAACGAAGTCCAAATAGGATTTGTTCATTAAATTATTGGTTGCAAAAATAATCTTTCAGTATTGTTTCTGCTGATTTTAGACAATTTTTCTTTTATCTTCTGTAAAGTAACTATTTTTTGAATTTCGCATTGTTCGAACTTCATCTACGAAAACTTCAAACAAATCACAAACAAACTCTGTACAATTCTCAAACATCAACCCCTGATAGCAGCATGAGATAATGGAATTATCGTCTTGGAAATGAACAAACAATTTTGTCTCTTGACAAAACATTGTTTCCAACTAAACTCCAACTCATATCTAAGAGTCAGATGTTATTTTCTTCCATTTCAGGACATTAATAAAGAAAAAAACATCAAATGTGTGTAAACACAGTCAATGTTGGTATACGTGTGGCAAACACTGCTGTAACATACTGAAAGGATGTTGAAATACACCAGAGGAAAGTGCAATTGAACGATGGATTTATGGATGCCGACAATCTTTATAGACATACATATACACATACACTTATAGACACACCGGATATGTCTATACCAATGCAGCATGATCTTCTCTAATGACATACCCAAGTGGAGATCCTGCCGACGATCTCGTCTGCTTCTCATTTAGTATCCGGTCAGAGGCGTCATCAATCTAGAATAACTTATTCGTTATATACTTTTGCGCGTATACAAAAGCTTCACGATACGAATCATTGTACACTCTTTTCTTTTTTATATTTTTCTTCTTTCTATTTCATTTTATTACCTCGCTACCTCCTTCCTTCTCCATGTTCTATGCTATTAACATCGTAAACAGGATTCATTCCAGTCCAACGCAATTTACTAATGGGGGGATTCCCTTCACAAGGTGTTTTCGCGATTGGACAGATGAGGACTTGTGTGACTTTCCTGTCTTCTTCATAGTTATTTTATCAGAATGTTAAAGTATGTGTTAATATATTTTGTGGATTGTTGATACAAAACGTTGTGTTCATACAGTAAAGTTACTGGTGAAAGGCTGAAATTATGCAATGTGAAACGTTTGAGTTTCGTCACGATTTACTTGGTAAAAGAAGATTCCACATTGTGGAATGCGCGCCAACATTGCAACGTGATTCGTGATTGTCAACATCTCTCGACTGTAATTCCCCTTTGTAGAAACTTCAGTGTTTTTTTTTTATTGGATTATATAGGGACTTTTCTTTTTCTTTCACTCAGTTATTCGTTGTGACCTTTAATTATAGCTTCGATTAATTTTACTCTTCTTCTGTTCTATTTTGTTACTGAGAAAATAATTGTCTTTTTTTTGTTGATTATTTCCTGAACAGCTGACAGAGATGTAATTTGGTTTCAATGTAAATAAAAATTCTGCAAATATGTTTGGAGTTTGATATTTAGTGCGGCTTCAGGAGAGAGATAAATATTGTGAAAGGGATTTTAGATTAAGTTATTTGTTTTTTTTTTTACGTTGAGGATATTTTATAGAATTTAATTGGGATAGTCTTTGTGTTATAATTTATTATCAAATCCGGAATTATTTCAAAGGAGAAATTGAGTAAATTTATCACTCGACAGGCAAATTTAAGGGACAGTTTCATCCAATCTCAGTTCAATCTTTAGCATCGTGGCACCCCACTGGTGGGACATCTATTCCAGAATCGATTTGATGATAATCATCGATATTCTAGAATTTTACAATTTCGTAAAATAATTTTTCAAGTGTATGAAGTTTCCAATGGATCATATAATATCGAGAAAATGTTATATCACCAATTCTCGTGAGTTTTGAAGTCCCTTAGGATGAATAGATTGTGAATAAAATCATTTTCTATTCACAATGATCGTAAATCCCGTGGGAGGACATTTTCAATCCATTCATTTTGTCAATGTTTGCTCTACTGAATTGTCTTTTATTATAAAATACTGAGCAAAAGTGGAACAGTTTCAACACCAAATAAGTATGAAGTACCCAAAAAGATGACTTTAATTAATTTCCGAAGCAGAAAATTACAGAACAAAATTGTTATGGTTGTGATTATAATGAAGAGTTTGTAATTATAAAACAATTGTTGACTCAAAAATAGAGTGATATAACACGAAAACCATTCCTTTTTTATTATCATTCAATAAATCTCACGAATATTAAATATTTATATACAATTCTCCTTGCTTTTATTTCAAATTTTACTCTACCTCTGCTGAAATAAATAAAAACAATTTCATTTCAATAAAAAAAACATTACCATTCTGAATAAAATAGTTATTCAGCCTTCCAAAGAATACGCGGCGCGATTTACTAAACAAAAAAACCTTTTAGTAAAAAAACAAAATCGAACTCATCTCATGTAGAATCTCTTAATTGAATTTTGAAAGCATATCATATTCCTACATATATTGATACAACAATTTTATTCATACATTCATACTTTGTTTCTTGACAGTCATGACATATCAAAGAAGTTTTTATTCCTGTTTTTGCATATGTATTTTTTCTTTTCAATTCTCAATTCTCATCTCTATCTCTCTATCTCTGTGCGGGCACACTGGTTGTCGTCGTCGTTGTTCGAAGTACAAAACCAGTTTTCATTATAGTTATAACGCAAGGACTCGCGGTGATGATGGTGCGCACGCAACTATCAACGCAAAGAGGCGAAGCAGCTGCCGGACGCTTGGGTGTCGCCGCCGCCTGATGGTGAATACAACACCGCGAAGAAGCGGCTTCTCTCTCCTTTATGCCAATGCTTCCTCTTTGCCACATCAGTCAGATGATTCATTGACTTGTAGTCGAAGAAACCTATGTAGGTAAATGTGTGGTAGTGATACTTTAATGCTGCTGCTACGTAGAAGGCACAAATTATCATGATTTTTTATGCTGATTCATTTAATTGCTCGCCTGCAGCGTCATTGTCATTGTAGACATGATGGAATATATAAATATAATGATGATAATGAATTATAATATTGTAATAATATTGTGATGTTATATTCTTCATGGATTTATATGTCTTGCATATGAAATATTTTTATTTAAAAAAAATAATATGATTGACTGGTTATTTATTTATTTATTTTTTTGTTAGTTCTGAAAGTGATTGATGTTGGTCAGACATTTGCGATTGTGTTCCTCAATTTGTACTGTAATTTTATTCAACACAAACAATTGTTATTTGAATTCTACTTCAATAAAATGATTTCATATCAACGAGAATTTGATTAACAATGTCGAGACAGAATCAGAAACATAAAAAAGTGTCAACAATGGCGTGTTATTTACTAGTTTTTATGGTGGCATATTATTGTTTTGTATTATTTAAGAGAAAGTCGACGTGAAATGAGAACGATTGTTGTTAATTTTTTGAGAAAGAAAGCAAAAAATTTGTGTCATGACAAGAATATAAAAGAATTGATAGATTCATGTCGAACAATTAACAAAACATGATTTTTGCTTTAGTTTTTTCTTTAATTCCGGAGAGATTCATCCAATTGATTGTGTGATGTCGACACATTTTATTTTTTTCCATTTTCACATTCATCAATTTTTACCTTGTGAAATTGCAACCCAAACTAAAGAATGAATTTTATTCTCATTCCAACCATGAAAATAGTCGTAAAATGAACAATGTTGCATATCATCCAGTCAAACTTTTCCTCCAGTAATAGAAATTGTATAAAGGGAGTATTCATACGCGCAATTATATTCACAACAGTGGAATTCAGTCCCCACAATTGTTGAATATGAAACTCTGTTATGAAACTATTCACACATGTGTAGAAAAAAGAGAAATTACTTTTTTTTCGTGCACATTAATTGAATGATGGTCTTCTGGTCTTTACACTGACATGTATAATTCAGTTTGCAATTTTCTATAAAATGTTGTGTTTGTATTTTTATATAAAGAATGAAAGTCGGGCAGGACGAATAGTGTAGGTGTATTGCGAAGAAGCATCGTCGTAATTTCAATTCGCTGTACACGTTTATTGCATTGCTCTGTGTTGAAAAATAGCGCCACAGGCGCCAATGCACGGCTGTGGTGTTCCATTATTATATGGAATTTCGTCACAGACCTCGAGTGCCGATATAGCTAACAATTTGGGTCATGCCGCATAATTTCAGGCGAATTGCTTGAGACAATACCGCAATAGTTGATTATTGTATATACATATTTAACATGATAACTGCAAATGTAGAATGGAAGTTTAAAAGCGTTTATTTGTGAACATAACGGTAAAACTAATTCTTTTGATTATTTCTGAACTTACTTTTCAATTCGTAAAAAGTTATATACTTTGTTCGTCCTAGCAGAGTTTGATCATTGTCGTTCGATTTTAGTATCTAACAAAGTTTCAGCTTTATATATTGTGCAGTTTTCATTTCTTCTTGTTAGATATCGTTTATATTCAGTTGAATTTGGGACACCGATTTATTTATAAGAAAGTCTGGGGCAGTTAAAGTGAAAGAAAAACTGAAGACGAAACGAAATATATATTTACAATTTTTTTTTTATTATAAATTAGATATCACACACAGAGTGGAAGTTTGAGAAATTTTGTGAGAACTTAGGAAAATTTTTATTCCTGCCTGGTTTAAATTTGGAATTTTTTTTACACAAATTATCACACTGTCGTTGAATATTGATTTTATCCCCCTTGAAAAATTATCTATTCATGGGAATTCCTCTGTGATTTTTCTTCCAGTGTATAATAAAAAGTTAACTTTGATATGAATCAACATTTCGATATGGATAATTATGAATGTGTTGAAGATTTGATCCATCATTTGAGCCCAGACAGAGTAACTCTGATTAGGATGAATTATTAATAAATGTAAATAATTAATCAATAGAGGTAGATACGATTATCGCTTGGTTGATTCAAAATGTTAATCATTTATCTTTCTAATTGAAATAATATAGTGACGGACTCTGTTACTCCTCTGAAATGAAAATATTCAAAATATATATTCAATAATGTAAATTTGTTCAATTAATATTATCCAACGCAATAATCATTGGGGAAAAATGAATTTACCTCTGCTATTCTTACAAAAATATTTGATATTGTAAGCATTTCACCGATTAATAATGCAATTTTTTGAGTATTGTCATTATGTTACTTTCAGAGAATAATTTTCTGCTGAAGCATGAGAATTTAATTAGTTATATACCATTGAAAAATCGAGGAAATAACATAATTAATATTTGCATAATTCAATTCACATTGCCCAAAATTTATTGCGTCATTAAGTTTTCATTAAAATTGATTTTTGTTTGGAATATTAAATTGCCACATTTGTAATTATAATTTGAAATTCTATTTTGCACGTTCCCAACAATTTTCAATGATGAACTTCAGTATTTAACATTAACTACGTGGAATAACGACCAATGTGAATATATTATAGAAGTAATTAATATGAACAGAATATTATAAATATCGGTAAATTTCAGTTTTGTTTGATTATCACATTCTGAAATGTATCCAACAGATGTGTGACATCATTAATATCCCATGCCTGTTACCAAAACATTTCAGTTCCATCATTGTAGTCTGCAGGTGATTCGTTAGCTCATATTTTTTAATAAGATGAGAGAATTAATATTACAAATATCCATACAACGACTTTTATCGATCAGTAGTGAACATTCAAGAGATCTTGATCTTACTTGCAAGACCATCTTGAATATCTTGATCAAGAAGTAACTCTCACTAAAATATGACAACTAAATTATAAAGAAGTACTAAACTAAGTAAAAAATAAAATACATTGAAATGACATCCAACACAGTGATCGTAAAAATGGTTTACTCCAAAACGATAAAACGCAATAGGAATGTAAATAAATTAATTATTTCAAGGTCTATAATTAAATATTACGAGTTTTAAACTGGTTTTAATCAACTAAAGCATATGAGCGTATGAAGAAAAAATGGAGAAAAATTGTCAAATGAAGAAATTCATTTATGTTCAATGTATAAGATTGAACAAAAAATAATAAACAATTGCAGGAAATTTATAAAAGAATCCATGCGTGACGCGTTATAGTCACGCCGACGATATATAAAACGGACATTAATGTGGACATTTTCACGACGTGAATATTTTCTACTTTAACTGTTCTCTCCCCTGTTGGTTGTCAACATGACTAGAAATTGCGCGTGTAGGTATAGGTCATAATGAAAGTGGGAACGGTCTTAGATGATGGCATTCCTATCTCACAATCGACGAAGTGTATATATTTATACACTATGTGAATAAATATAAAACTACATTGCACATACAAACAATGCGCAGTGTAGTAATGGTGAGAAAAGTATCCACAAATGTATATAAATATCTATACATGTAATCGGTGCAGCCACTCAACTTTTAAGTAAATTATTTTCTAAACCAATTTTAACTCCCTTACAAGCGAAGAATTTATACATCATTTTTTGCCGGGTTTTCCTATTTTTCATCTCGTTAGTATTCGATTTTTCTTTTTTTTTCTTTTTCTTCAAATGAAGTGACCTGGAACAGTACTGGAATGATTTTATACCATTGGGAAAACATTGGATTGATGTGATCACGAGGCACAACACACAGAAAGATTGGCGAGAATCGTATCTCGATCTTGGAAACTCTCAATAGATCGTTGTGTTCGATCATGACCAAATAAGGAATGTAAACTGTCGGTGGTCATTAAATAAGAATAAGCGATCGCGTGATCGACGAGATGAAAATGTATATATATATATACTATATAACGATGTATACAATAATATTAGTGCATTAGATTTAACCCAATTCACAAACTCAATCGGTTAAATTAGATCTGAAATCGTAAAAATATAATAACAGACTTGGCAATGCAATAGAATTTTTTATTCAATTCTTATGTGAGAAGAATTTTTTTCCAAAGAGTTTATTAGGTAATAGAAATCGATTTTATCACCATATTATCGTTTTATTATTTGTTTGTTTAATTTTCGCGAGTTGGAAATTACGCTCTGATGTTGGTGGCAATTGAGCTATTATATTGGGTAAAAAGTTGCAATTAAAGTAGAATATTTACGCAGTTTGTAAAAAAGCGGAAATAAAGAAAATAAAAGAAACTCGTTTGCATTGTGAGTGAATGTGTTACAGTTATAGTGAAAGAGAATGGACAAAAAGTGTCTTAGTTTCATAGTAAACATGTGTCTCTTTTATTTGTATTAGATATTTTTATCGCGATAGTACAACGACAAAACGTAACTGCATTGTGTGATGCAGATGTCCGGGAATAATGGATATATGTATATATAAAATTAACCAGAGCGCGTAACACGTTCCAGTGTGAATTATCGTCGTTCCGGGAACCGACAATTCCATTGCGGTGCACGACAAAAACCGTCAAACCGCCCTATTGTTACATATATGTATGAATGTTAAAGCATATTTGAGCCGGAAACGCAGTCATTGCTAGGTCATAATACTATGCGTTGAAAATTATTTTGTATGCTACTGATTCCATTTAATTATCAGAATGGCTTTATTTCTGTGACTCAGTGAAAACTCTTTTGTTACGATTTTTGCATATATGAAATGCAATCTGAGCAGCTATTCGACACATGCATATTTATTTTTATTCATCGGATTATTCATTCTCATCTAACAGTTTGAACAATTAATAAAAATCTATGAAAATTATGATAGATTTTGATAAATTTTTCAAAGTGAAACTCATCATTAACTCGTCCAAAAATTGAAATCCAAAATAATCAAATCTTAATCAAATTAAAAAATACAATTGTAATCATCTACAAAATTCGAGTACTTCAAAGGGTCGCGCCAAAACCTATCGATATCTCGAATGTAACTGTCTACCAATCTCTTTCTACTTTCTTCTGACTGCACTGTATACTCTGAATCGAGACATCGAACGGTGCGACCTCATTCAACATAGCCTCATAACCTGACACTGGTTCTAAAATCACTAATTTTATTATTTCATAATACTCGTGTGTGTGTCAACTGCATATGCTACTTTCTGTGTACCTCAATAGCAAGCAAAGTATATGCACGTGGTACCACCTCATTTAGTCAAGTCTTCCTGTGCATATACATGAGCAACGAAATAATTGGATGTGGGAATACAAATCACGTTTGTTACATCACAGAGCAGGCGCTTCAGTGTATAGTGTACGGCAACACCACTTGATCACGTTTACGAATGTGCGCTGAAGCTTGTGGCGCTTCTATGCATTTTCAAATAAAAAGACGCATGCGTTTCAGTGGTGAGTATTTTTTTGCCGACTCTTTTTTTTTACTTTCTCTCTCTCTCGTACTTTATCCAAAGTCTTTTGGGATTTTACAATGAAATGGCGCTAGAAAAAAGGATTTTTATCTCAATGGAATGTTCCTGGGCTTGAAATGACAATAAATTTTGATTTTAATATGAATGTAAACTGGAATTTTCCTGTAGATGAAAATAATTTTAATTAGAGTATTCGCTTCTTGTTTTTCATTATCATTGAAACGTCAAAGAATTGATGCGAAGTATCTTATCTAGTGATTTTAAACAAAAGAATATGATTCAGTACTGAAATAAAATACCAAGAAAATATATACGACTCATCCTTTACAATTATTAAAAGTTGATTGGCAAAGAGTCAATTTTGAAATAATCTACACTCACATTTCGATGTGTCATAAAATAAATTTTTTATGGTTCATAAAAAAAATATTGCTCAATATAAGCCGAATTTAAAAATCTGCTGACATTAATTCCAGATCACTTACTCAATACAAATGTAAATGACCTCATTTTACAACTTAACGATAATTCAAACTGCTACTCAATTACTTACTGATAGAAATATATTCAATTGAAAGAGAAAACCAATACATATTGTAAAATTTCAATGGAAAACAATCTTCTATCCTGCCGTCAGTAGACTCCTGTACAGCATTCGTCGTGCACGAGCTTGCTAACCTTGACATTTCGTGCAACGCGTGTTTCACGTTTATTTTAGAAAGGTACACGAGTAAATAACGGGACAAACGGTTACAAGCTGCTGTACACAGTACCAAGTACATTTCCTTTTTCTTCTCATTGTATTTCTCAAATGTCTGTTAAATGCATCAAATTATTAATTCCAGTTCACAGTGGATGTTGAATGTCAACTAGTATTGACGTATAATTCACTACGAACGGAGGAGAAAAAAGAAAATCAAGAGTACTGAGAGAAAGTAGAATTCATGATTGGTTTACGAGTTGTTAAAATTAATAAAACGAATGGGGTTTGGGTCAGAAGTTTGGCTACAATTAACAAACCATTCGCTTCTGAGGTAACTCACTAATTAAATTATTTATATTTTATAAACAAACATCGTTGCATCCCATTCAATTGTTCAATTATATACACAATCTACAATGACCACCTAAGATGTTTGTATAAGCCCATTGTTTTATCATTTAAAACTTCATAGCCACTTGACAATCGTGAGAATGAAATAGATGAAATGTTAGTGAACAGCTGGAATGCAACGGTGATGTTCCACTTAGTTGGCTCATATAGTAAACGGTATATCTCTGAAGATCAGAAATAATGCCTTAGAGAAAATGAGCAAATGATCGTTTACGATATATATTTACGGCTAAATAGGTTTTAACGAGCTACTTAGCACAAATGAAGGAACCACCATGGACTTCATACTTCGTGAAGTACCGTGATGTTGTGAACGATCAAAGAGGTATGTCCCACTTCAATTGGTCAGTGGGTACCAGCAACTATCATGTCTTGCGGACTGGATGCTTTCCTTATATTAAATATCATTGCACGAAGAGACAAAAAGAAGACCTCACTACAGACGACAAATTCTACAAGGCTATCAAGATAATTAACCTTGGTATATACATAATTTTAAGTACCTGTAGTAATTAACAAATGTTTTCATCTTGGTGAATGTTTCGTAACATATTTTTAATTTATGCGGTTTATTGTATTTTATTTCTGTGCTTTCTTTTTTCATATTTCATGTACTGGTAATTATCAGGTATCCCTACACTGTTATATGGACTTGCTGCAACTCAAATGATACGCCATCAGGAGACAGTTAAAACTCACCAAGGTGAAGTTACAATTTATTTTCTACTACCAGAAGACAAGGGATCACGTTACTGAAAGTTTCAATTGTGAATGCCATTTTGTTTTGGGTTTATATGATTAATAAAATATGTTTGATAATTGTTGTCACTTTTGTTTCTTGCCATCAGGTTGATTAAAGGTGATTACCACTATTACATTATAATAAACATTTTCAGACGTTATTATATTCCTTTAAATTACAACTTGTGACATTATAAAACAATTTTTCAAGTTCTGTATGAAAGTTTCCAGAGTTGAGAAAGAATTTGATATATATGAGCTAGATACTTTTATTTATTTTCATTATATAATTCTTCATTTGACTTTATTTCATTTTTTTCATCAGAGATTATTCATACATTACTTAAAAGCGATTTAATAAGTTTCTTCCATTTAGTAGAATCATCAACCTTTTGAAATATGCGCTGCATGTTTCAATAACACATATGCATTATAGGATACCTTCAATACCTGAAACAAAATCAGTGGAACAATCACAGTCGTTCAATAACTGATTCTATATTGAATTTTAGTTACTTCGCTGAGAGTTATCAGTGACAGCGATGTAGAGAATAATCCAGAGAAAATGATCGGTCGCATCATACTACGTTCGATGATAAGCAAAACATTTTTTGCTGTTGATTTATCAAAGTGCATCCAATCCAAATCATATGCAGCGTCACTTATTTCTATGCTCTGAATGAATCATATGAAATGAAAACGTGTAAATTAAATTGGAATAATGAGAAATACTACATTATTATTTACCTTCTGCGTAACAATTGTTGATTCCCAACATTGAATAGCCCATTTAAATACAGCTGCAATTATGAATTGCATACTCGACCAAGCATTTAAACTGTAAAAGCTATCTCCTGCAGTGAATTTAAATATTCCGAAACATAAGCACAGGCATACTGATAAAATGGCGACAGAATTGGTAATGTGAAAGGTACGTTGGATTTTGCTTGATAATCTGTTGAATTAATTGTGTAATATGATTCATTATGAATACATATAAATGACAATGATATGGAACCACCTGGTATACAACATATGTAATGTGAATCCACACGAAATTCTGTCCAAAAGCCTTCCAAAATTTAGTGAACTTCGTATTCACTCAGCTTCATAATAAGCATACGATATGGTTTCTAATTTCCGTTAATAATCCAATTTGTGGTTGAGAATTTCATCTGACTCCCATTTGATTATAAATTTAATATTGATAGAAGATGAAGTCACCTGCACTACTGAAACTATTCCTCATTAAATGCATTTCATTTATGCAGATATATTTAAGAGAAAAAGTTTTTGGTAACTGTAGCTTTTCTTCGAACAATTCGTAAAATCAAAATTTGAATCAAAAATTCAAAAAAGCACAAAATGCCAATCTCACGATGATCGGAGTTTCGTGTCGAAATTCTTGATCTTTATTGATCAAAGGTATTACACTTTTATTGCGTATTTTACTAACTCTCATTACTTTCTCTTTCCCGCGCATGACTTTCATTACATCAAGTCTGATATAACCAAAATTCATTTTACGCGAAATCAGCTGAACTTCAATTAAGATAAGCAAACATCTTTTAACGATAATCGCAACATGGAGTATTAATAAGAAAAACAGCCACTGATATTCAACCAAGATACTTAACGTGAATTCCAAGTAACCGTGAAAAGCGTTTTCGTATACCAGACGGTTTATAAATTAGTTATCTAAAGCCATAAACCTGTAGATGAAATGGTGATACTCAATACACCCAACTAAATACTCGTTCCTTTTGCCCTCACTCAATTGCGGAATTAACATAAGACG